>JACJUY010006595.1:7890-49882 GCA_014220935.1 Platorchestia sp. MABIK
TTGTGATACGCTGTTGTGTTGCGTGTTGTGGGTTTGCGGTACGCTGTTGTGTTGCGTGTTGTTGTGTGTTTGTGATACGCTGTTGTGTTGCGTGTTGTTGTGTGTTTGTGATACGCTGTTGTGTTGTGTGTTGTTGTGTGTTTGTGATACGCTGTTGTTTTGCGTGTTGTTGTGAGTCTGTGGCACGCTGTTGTGTTGTGTGTTGTGTGTTTGCTCTAATTTTTTTGTGGATATTTTTAACTGTTATTCATAGAGGTATTTGGAAGGTGACGTGTTACCCAAATATTTAATGTAGATTTTCTGGGCCAACTAGTTGTTAAGGTACAATAAAAAAATAAAGGGCGTGCTGTAAAAATTGGGAGGTTAAATTAAAGATGTTTTTAATTTGTATACAGACCCGATATTGGTTGAAATTATTTAATTACCATAATCTCACCTAACATAAATTGATTGACCGACGTTTTGATGAGGCGACGTATGCTTGACGTCGGATGATGGCTGTTCTATGTACACGCTTTTTCAATCGTTACCGATTTTTTCATTCCTGCGATTGTTAAGGAAAAAACGAATAAAGTATTTTAATGACTTTTTATAAAGCATCACAAAAATTGGAGTCAAATCTGGCGAACATCATTTGTACAGTAATTAGAGTTAGTGGTGAATGAAAATATGAGAATAAAACATCGTGCCTAGCGTCTGCAGCACCTCATGCTGCAAGGTGCAGACTGAAAAGTTTCGAGGGTTGATTTGCTGCAAACATTATACTATAGAAAATTGTGTAAATATATGTATACGCATGCATGCGTGCCTATATATTTGTAGGTATATTTGTATGCATAAACAAATATGTGTATGTATGTGAATATGTATATTTACTGAATTGAAAATATATATATATGTATTTTTCTTATGTATAATAAACAAAAATGTAGACTTTGACCCAACTGTAGCCTATAACCCAACTGTAGCCTTTGACCCAACTGTAGCCTTTGACCCAACTGCAGCCTATGACCCAACTGTAGCCTTTGACCCAACGGTAGCCTTTGACCCAACTGTAGCCTTTGACCCAGCTGCAGCCTTTGACCCAACTGCAGCCCATGACCCAACTGTAGCTTTTGACCCAACTGTAGCCTTTGACCCAACTGTAGCCTTTGACCCAACTGTAGCCTTTGACCCAACTGTAGCCTTTGACCCAACTGTAGCCTTTGACCCAACTGTAGCCTTTGATCCAACTGTAGCCTTTGACCCAACTTTAGCCTTTGACCCAACTGTCGCCTTTGACCCAACTTTAGCCTTTGACCCAACAAACCCAGGCTCCCGTCAAGCAAAAATTCGTTGAACTCAGAATCCCCAGAGTAAAAATTCCCGAGACTCTCGGTGGTGCTGCTGGTTTGTACTGAAAGAAATTTGTTCAGCAAATTGGTGCTTTTCAAATTGTACAGCGCAAGATTGAGGACACTTTCGCAAAGAAAATTGTTTCTCCTTTGCACCGAGTAGTTGAACTAACAACAAGGAGTCCTGCAAATGAGCGTTTGCAAGGAATGAAAAAGTATGAGACTTTTTCAGCCTATAAATGTCTGATTCACTGATTTCTCTTGTGAGTTTTAAAGGTTTTTCTGAACGACTGAATCTGAGGTCAACAAAAACTTTTGCAGACCAATGTTGTGTGTAAATATTATGAAAAAATTCATCAAAAATGAATGCTTGCGGCGTGTATCAAAGCCATCATGAATATGCAGTGCCCTTGAGGACTTAAATTGAGCACATTCGTATTAAAATGAAGAAAAAGTTTGAATTTCTCGGGGTTGTTGTTTCACTAATATACGTGTAATGTTGTTTTGCCAATGCAAATAGATTCCGACCTTCACGAGGTCGGACAATATTTTTGGAATAAACATTCGAGTTTCAAAAATATCAAAGCCCAACATTGATGGGCCGAGAGAAGCAGAACACATGTGTGCTCGATGGCAATCTTACAGTCTTTACTTTCATAATCCATGTTCTTAATAATGCAAAACATGGATCCAGTTTATCTTTTAGGATAGGACTAGAAAATTTTCTCTTCAGTAACTGTCCGTGATATTAGCATGTTCTAGACAGAAATTAATTTACGTTTCAAATAACTCTGCGTTGATGCAGGAAAAAATGCGAGTTAAACATGAATGAAACTGAAAAAGCTGTTAGTTCAACTGAATTAGACTTCAAGGACGGGAAACTGGAAGAAAACGTTAAAAAGAGAGTAACATTTTCGGTTTTATTGCAAGTAAATTTGACCGCTTGTCTAAAGACTTCTACACACATGATGCAAATTTGATTTCATCTGAAACATGCCATGAAATTCTGGTTCCCAACTACATCGTCACAGTGTACAGAAAATATCGTAACGAAACGACAATGATTCTAGAACTCCGTACCCTCTGTTGCAAATGCAATCTTCAAAGGCTTGGAATTCGTTTTCCTAGAACTACCGCGCGGTCAAATAATCGAGATTTAGAAATGCGAGTACCATAGCGGATTTGACGATGATAGAATACGGCTTTATTACTCACAAGATATCATTCAAATTGAAAAAAACAGCCTGAAACCAATGAAAAAAAATTCCGAACACCCCAAGTTCCGAGCTTGCTTGGTTAAAATTCTCGAAATCCAGTGGTAACTCATGAAAATCTGACCTGGTGTGGGTGACACGTTTAAAAATTGCCTTGACTATTGGGGCGTAAGAAATCCCATTGCTGCAAACGTTGGCATCGAGATCTGACCAGAACACGAAAGAAATAGCGCTCTCCTTTTGACTGTTTCTAGAGGGCTTAGGCTCATTAGCGCTGCTGTAAACGATAAAAATAACCAGAAAAAGGATGCTACATATCATTTGCACTTAGGTATGCCGGCGTAATTTCTATATTCGTCTTCAAAAGCTGTTCTGTTATTTTGTCTGCTGCCTAAACTATGGGATTGCCTACGTATACCTACAAGTTTTTTGCACAGTGAAAATACTTGAATTTTCGGCATTTATGTGTTCCAAGTTAACATATTCTTATGTTGAAGAGTTTATAAAATTTCATTCGATCAAATGTCCGGATAATTTACAACTTATTGTTATTTGGACTTACGATTTTTCATTTTTTAGACTCATTTTTTGTTATTGTTGGGAAGTGCTCTTTAATAGTTTTTTTCGATGAACTGAAAAGTTTGGCAGGTAATCCTAACACTAAAAATTATTATAACATGTTCTCAAGGTTATGATCGAGTACAAAATTTATAATAATGAAACGAGCACAATGGAAATTAGAAGGGCATTGATAACAGTGTCAAAGCATTGGTACAATAAGAATGATATCCAAATTGATTATAGACCCGAAAACGACGTTCATATTTCGATAATGTTCTTGATCCAATTACTCACATTCTATTATTAACTTTATATTTAACTAAGACGATAAATAAATAAATAACGAATCGTGTTCCAAGGGCTAAATATAGATCCGTCGTACCAAGTCGAGCAAACAATTTTTCTAAAAACAGGCTCACCGAAAACATCTTGGTATTTTAGGCGATGACCAGAAAATTCTGGCCTTGAGATGACGGCAACACCGGCTGGCTTCTCAATGTAAACACAAACTTGCACGGCTTAAATAAGATTCTACGAAAAATTTTACCACGATTTTTTTCGATCCATTTTCAGAAGGCTCCTGGCATATGCAGTTCTCGTATGGTATTTTCTTTACGCCCTCGAGAAGAAAATTAACGTTTTGACAGTGTATGGTGGAATTTTTACTTCAACAGTACGACGAGGGTACAACATTTGTGCAGTTCTGTAAAACAATAAAAAGATGA
Organism: Platorchestia sp. MABIK; assembly: GCA_014220935.1. NCBI lineage: Eukaryota > Metazoa > Arthropoda > Malacostraca > Amphipoda > Talitridae > Platorchestia > Platorchestia sp. MABIK. Next base: position 11,725 of record JACJUY010006595.1, read on the forward strand.
AAAAACATGAAAATTTTGTTGTTTGTGGCGATCGAATAACTTTCGTTTTCCACAGTAGAAGCATTTTGCATTAAGAGGAAATTTTCACGAGCGAAATTTTTATAATAGACGTTGCCGAGAACTAATATCAGTTATGTGTCCTTGGAACTTGGATGACTATATTGAAAACTTAACCCACGATTAGCCCGTTGCCATTATTTGTTAGTCATAGTACAGTAATAAACTTATTTTTTCAATGAGCATGTTCTTTTTGATGGACGTTTGTTCACAATAATAGAGATGGGTTAATATTTAAAATTTTAAACAGTTTTTTCGGCCCGAAAAGAGCCCCTTACTGCTAAGGTAGTCAAATTTTTTATTCTAAGATATATCCTTAGTTGCATTTAAAAATTTTTAGCGTACTATATTATTAAAACTTTTAAATTACTTGGATTTTTGCTCAACTTTGCTTGTTATTTTCATGCATCTATGCATGCGCGAATAAAGGCCTGCAAATTTCCCACATGTTGCTTGAACAAGTTGGACCTATACTTTACAATATGTTTTCCATATTCTTTTACTCATTAACTGTGGTGGTTGAAATCAAGTGCAATATTCAACTCAAATCAAATCCAATTTCAATTTTTAACATTGAAGGTAACAAAAGGAAAACGGGAACGGGTTTTCTTTCGATTTTCATTTTTTCCGTTTGATTTTTATTGATTTTCATGAAAATTCGATTTGTGTCCACCGATGAGTTACCCGCATTTTAGAAATCATCTCAGGCACCCCCTGTGGGTCACCAATAAGTCAATGTTTTGTTTAATGAAGGTAAAAATAAAAAGAGACAAGTTTACCCGTACAAAAGAATTAGTTCAGAATAAAGTAGGTAATAATAACAGAAAAAGAGGGGTTTACAAATACAAAAGCATGAGTCAAGCAATTACCTACTTTATTACATAGGGTACAATAACAAAAACAAAAAAAGAATTTACGCGTACGAAAGCATTAATCCAGCATAATGTGGGCAACAGTATAAAAAAGGCGAATTAACGCGAGCGAATGCAGTGGTAGTCCAGCATAATGTAGGCAACAGTAAAAAAAAGGCGCGTTTACGCGGAGAAAATCATTAGTCCAGCATCAAATGACGAGCCCTCCAGTACAGCTCGCATTCTTCCAAACGACTTGACGGACGAATGGAACTGAAAGAACGACCTAATGATGTAAGATTTGTCTCAGAGCTCATAACTGCAAAGTGCTCCAGCAAAATTTATGATGGCGCTATTTTTGACGGCACAGAAAATTATTTAGTTGGCCGCGCAATTCGACAGCCTCCTGGGGAGTTCTTTTAAAGAGGAAATTATTTTGAAAGGCACTTGCGAGATCTTTTCTGTTCGTTAGAACATTTTGTGCCATAGGCTTTTGAAAGGCCAAACTTGTGCTGTAAGTCTTTTATTTCCGGAAAACAACTCTGTCGTGAATTGGAAAACTACATCGTGTTTAGCGTTAGTGTTAAATGAAGGTACACCGAGTCAGAGTTAAATCCTCCTTTCAGAACATTTTTTCGATGAGGGAAAGTTTGCGAAGATGCCCAACTTACCAGCTAAAGTTTAAGTAACATTTTCAAGTTTGCCTTGAGTTGTAGAGCTGTAGAGTGTGTCTCGAGCTAAAAGACGCAATATTTTGTAGCTTGTATTTAAGAGCGACACTAAAAGCCCCTCTGGATGTGAGTTTTTCTTAATTTTCTCGACTTTAAAGTTCACCAATACGAAATTTAAGTGAAGAGTCTCAAATGCTGAAGATATTACCTACACACTTCTGAACAACACAACATCCAACCAATAAAATAATAAATAATATATGATTTTTTCAGCATCTTAATAAAAAAAACACTTTTCTACGATAGCAAACAGGTTAACCCTCATTTTCAGAGCAATTGTCCTGCTCGTCCGGAATATTGAGCCCATAAGCGCAATAAATGCGGATGTACGGGATCAAACAAGCTGAAAAAATACTCATTGCAATGTTGCCCGGGCACGTGCGGCATCAGCACAGGAAATGCTCGGATTGTGAGGCTGTTATTTGTTGGGGGACGCCGGCTTGCTTGTGGCGTGCGAAATGCCCACGGATGCAGGTGCTGCGATGAGCTGATGAGTGCAATTGATGCCTACAGTTGATGCGATCAATTTATGAGTGGAAATGATGCAAGCAATTGACAAGTGCAGTTGATACGAGTAAGTGATGCAATCAATTGATGTATGGAAATGATTGATGCAAGTAATTGATGCGTGTAATTGATACGTACAGTTAATACGAGTGAGTGATCAATTTATAAGTGGAATTGATGCTCGCAATTGATGCGTGCAATTACCAGCAGTGTTTGCATTGCAGGGCAAAAAAGCCACGAGGCTTCTATGACAACCTGTCAGAAGATGAACAAGTTTTACCGTTAACTATAGTAAAAAACTTAGCGTACTTCTGTTGCTAACTTAAAACTGGTTAAGCACATTGAACGCATACCATACTATGAAGCTGAATGAAAAACAGTAAAATATTACGGCCAAAGGTTTTCTTCGTTGTTTTCGGCAGTTTTATAATTAGAGATTTACATTACCCATTATTCAAGGTACACAATAAAAAAGTCTAAAAACATTTTGGCTGAGTTTGAAATACATTTTCATTATTCATTTTATTCTTACTTATTTTTATTCACACAGTGCTTTTATGAGGATGTAAGATTGAAGCTTCCTTTGAAGGCAGAGTAAGTGAGGGTATCGTTAGTATCATGAGGGATGGAATTAAAGAACTTTTTACCAATGAACAGAAAGGTATTAGGACAAATGGGCTTCAAGGTACATGGGATTATGAGATTATTTAAATTCCAAGTCCGGTATTTATAATAATCAGCCAGCGCATGAATTTCATGTAGAAAGTAAGAATGTTTGTTAATTTTAAACATTTTCCGAGAAATCTTTCTAACAGAAAATCGCTAGTAATCAAACACTTTCAGAATTTGTATTTTCTTGAATGAATCATTTCAGTGGGCTTCGCATTTCAAGGCGGAGATAGCCCTAGCAGCCTTTTCTAAAGTGAGAAAATTTTGTAAGTTTTTGTCCAAGCCATGCCAGACTTCAAAGCTATGTAAAATATATGGATTGATCATAGCGCAGACATTGCGCTATATATACGTATATATATTTACTAACACAATATATATTGCTTATGACATTCTTATAGCATTATCTACATCGAGCTAGAGCGGAAAGCTGTTTAGTTCCTCATTTATTTGATGTTAGATTTTTATTGTGTATTCGGGGTAGAAAGTTGATACTTGTGAACTGTCATCTGCAAGCAGTGTGAATTTGGATAATGATGTAGATTTCATGAAATAGTTTAGAAAGACAAGGAATCGAAGAGGACCACCTGGGAATCGAACACTCCACTTGGGTGGAAAGGGGAGTTAAGGGTGAGTTGTCCTTTTTCCCAAAAAGGAAAATCCCTGAATAGTATTGCCAGGATTCGAACTGGCGACAATTCTGAAAGGCGCGCGCTCCTAACCACTCGACCACGGTGGTTGCCAGGTAAGGGCGGTGCTCAGAGTTGCTAAGGTCAGGAAGGACATGGTGAGGGGAAGCGATTTACTTTCAGGCCAACATTTAGAATATTTCGTTAGCGTCAATCACTGTTTCGAGCAGTAGAAAAGAGTAGCAAGACAATATTAATGCTAATAGTGGTTATAAAGAGAAAAAATAAGCTAAGTGATATAAGAAAGCTAAATCAAGATAATGAACTTCTTCGTTGTTGTTCATTTGGTCGTTTAGTGGTGGTTTTTAATAAGAGCTCATGCTCGCGAGCTTGGACCAGAGATCCGATTTCAGGAGTTCGCTTATTTGCTGGAACTTTCCTGTGATCTTGAAGGCAAAAGTTTTTCTTTTATTGCCTGTTATTCGAAGAATGATTTCTTACCTCAGATTTCGGTAGTAAAGAGAAGTAAAGACGTTTTTGTTGAGTCGTCCCTGATTTTTGACTTAATATTTATTCGGTTAGGTTAGGTTAGGTTAGGTTAGGCATTGAAGTTAGATCTTGAAGGCAAAAATTTTTCCTTTATTGCCTGTTATTTGAGAAATAATTTCTCAGTTCAGATTTCAGACGTTTTCGTTCAGGACTGAAGAGTCATCCCTGTTTTCTTCGACAACTTTTATTCGGTTAGGTTTTTGCAGTTCAAGAGAAAAATTTGGCCTTGGCCGTCGCTCGAGTCTTCATTTATTGCTCACCTCCGTTAGGTGTCTCGTTGTCGATTAGATGACGGTTCTAGATTTGACCTTTTCTTTCAGACATTTTCTGCTAACAATCGCAGGTTTTGTGCTGCAAAGTCTGAAAATTTTTCAAAGTTCATAAAATTAGATGTCTTGTTAGTTGCTTACTTTTTTTCGATGTAAAAAAGATAACGAGGTGGGATTTTGGGTAGTACTTCCTGTTTTCATTTATTTCATTTAGTTTTATATTCATTTTATTTATATTATATTCATTTTACTATTTAAGTCCTGTTTCGTTTCATTTATTCTTCTCAAAACTCATGGAAGGAGTTTTGCTTTAACTGGGAATTTGTGTTGTTGAGGCTGAGTGAGCGTTTCTGTGGCAATTTTCTCTGCTATTTCTTAGTTTTTTACTCGATGCGAGCTGCTTAGAGCTTCTAAAACTAAAGAAATTATTTCCACCGCAGCAAATTTCGATAATTTCGCAAGTTCTTCCATTTCTTTAGACTCGATGTCAATGCAGTCCTTGAAGACATTCATTTGAAGATCAAGACGTCGTTTCTCTCTTGAATTTTTTTTGAGTTAATTTCTGAACTCCTGCAGCTCATTAGGGAAGGTTTTTTCCTAGTTCAACCTACTTTTCACTCGTTATAAACACACACATTTTATAAGTTAATGAGTGCTAGGAGCATATCAACATTGCAGAACATCCAAGTCCTGAGCAGTCTCTCAGCTCCCGCTGCTTGCTTTTTCATTTTCAATTGAATAGCGCTTTTTATTTATCCCTTTTAGCAAACGCTCAACGTGTCATCTGCTGCAGCGCAAATTCTGCTCTGTGTACGTCTGCATCGCAAAATTTTTCATGATTTTTCGCTTATATATCGTCAAGTGGAAGGCATGACAAAAATAACTCCGAAAATACGACAAGTGTCGTGTTAATAACATACTTACGAAGACATTCGCCCACGCCGGCTTATTTTTCCCATTTGTGCTGGTTTTGTGGAGAGCTTCCATTTTTGAACGCATTTCATCGGTGCAGAGGATGAGGTACTCTCTTTACAGCAGCCACACGGGCACTAATGACGTAAACGATGCAAATAAATAGATTTTGAGCTCGTCGTTTCAACCATACATGGCTCCCAACAAAGGTAAACAAACGTACAAGACTGAATTTATATATGATATTTAGTTGGGACTTTGCCAACTGGGACACAATTCTGCTGGGCTTGGTTAACTGGGACACAACTTAGCTGATATTTTGCCTACTGGGACACAGCTCTGCTGGAATATTGCCAACTGGAGCACAACTCTGCTGGGTCTTTGCCGACTGGAGCATGGTTGTTCTCTCACTTATATGTGGAACACTCCGAAAACATTCCATTTTATCAATTCTAACTGATACAATGAGAGCCTCTCATCTGCTTTCTAATGATACTTTGTGAGCCCCTTATCTTTATTCTTCATGATACTTTGTGAGCCACTTATCTTTCTTCTTCATGATACTTTGTGAGCCACTTATCTTTCTCAATGATTATCTGTGAGGCACTTATCTTTCTTCTCAATCATGCTTTGTGAGCCACAAATCTTTCTTCTTCATGATACTTTGTGAACCACGTGTCTTTCTTCTTCATGATACTTTGTGAACCACGTGTCTTTCTTCTTCATGATACTTTGTGAACCACGTGTCTTTCTTCTTCATGATACTTTGTGAAAAACGTGTCTTTCTTCTTCATGATACTTTGTGAACCACGTGTCTTTCTTCTTCATGATACTTTGTGAGCCACGTATCTTTCTTCTGCATTATACTTTGTGAACTACGTGTCTTTCTTCTTCATGATACTTTGTGAACCACGTGTCTTTCTTCTTCATGATACTTTGTGAACCACGTGTCTTTCTTCTTCATGATACTTTGTGAACCACGTGTCTATCTTCTTCATGATACTTTGTGAACCACGTGTCTTTCTTCTTCATGATACTTTGTGAGCCACGTATCTTTCTTCTGCATTATACTTTGTGAACCACGTGTCTTTCTTCTTCATGATACTTTGTGAACCACGTGTCTTTCTTCTTCATGATACTTTGTGAACCACGTGTCTTTCTTCTTCATGATACTTTGTGAACCACGTGTCTTTCTTCTTCATGATACTTTGTGCGTCAAGTCTTTTCTTTCTCAGTATTTGATGTGGCTGGAAAGAATCGATGTAAATTTCCAAACTTTTCGATGTTATCTTGAGATTGGTTTCCAAAAAATTGACCGGCGTCAATTTACGATTTAATAAAAGAGACATGTTTGTAGAGTACAATGCAACATTGACGTGACTCGAATGAATGAAAAGAACGTTATTGAAATGCTCAAAATTATCACGAGATTGGTGTTCAATGAACGGAAAAATGACAAGTACAAGTCATTTGGGGAGCATTTTTAGGGAGCTATTTAACGAACAAATTTCTATCCTCTCGTTCTGACCGCAAGACTGAAGCGAAGAGCTCTACAGCAAGCCTAGAAAAGCTTAAAAAATGATGAATTTTCAGTAGAAAATAAATCTAAACATGTCCGTACACAATTTTTATTCGGAAACATGATAAATTGATTGAAGGTGATCTTCACATAAAGTTATGACAGTAAATTGAGGTATTTTTGAGTCTAGTTATGTAATGCCAGCTACTGCCACTTGCAAAAAAAACAAAGCTTTTTGAGTAAAAAACAGTTTTTAAGGATGAAAACTGAGTTACCTAAAAGACAAAAAAATAAATACCAGTCACTTTAATGAAAAGAACAGTTCCCTTGAAGGACAGCGCCTCTTAAGACAAAAAACAAAGTGACACTATTAAAAACAATCACTTCATCTTATGTACAACTGCGCTTCTTAAAAGAATACAAAACATAAAATGACATTATTGAAAAAAGTCCCTTTAAAGAACAACAGCACCATTTAAGGAAAAACAAACATAGTCCATGAAATAAACAATGTGTCACACAAATGTAAAACACAGTCAATTACGAGAAAAAACGTTCTTGTCTTCAATGCAAACCAGAATCACACAAACGGAAAAGCCGACCCACTTGATGAAAAACAACATAACTCGAGAAAGAATATGAGAAACACTTGAATGAGGGGAGCAAATTAACTTATTCCAAGCAAGGCCTGTTCCCATAATCCACTAGGCTTCGGTTTCCGGCCCACAAACTCGGGCGTGACTCAGACAAATCGAATTACTGGTCAGGTTTTGAGCATAATTAAAGCGGACTGGAACACAATGCGCCGACAATTGTGTGTGTGTGTGCAGAACATGCGAAGTGTTTCGGGGTGTGTTACATGGTTGATGTGTGTTATGTGCCAGCAGCTGTTGAGAGAACTGGATGTGCCAGCAGCTGTTGAATGAACAGGATGTGCCAGCAGCTGTTGAATGAACAGGATGTGCCAGCAGCTGTTGAATGAACAGGATGTGCCAGCAGCTGTTGAATGAACAGGATGTGCCAGCAGCTGTTGAATGAACAGGATGTGCCAGCAGCTGTTGAGAGAACTGGATGTGCCAGCAGCTGTTGAGAGAACTGGATGTGCCAGCAGCTGTTGAGAGAACTGGATGTGCCAGCAGCTGTTGAGAGAATTGGATGTGCCAGCAGCTGTTGAGAAAACTGGATGTGCCAACAGCTGTTGAGAGAGCTGGATGTGCCAGCAGCTGTTGAGAGAACTGGATGTGCCAGCAGCTGTTGAGAGAACAGGATGTGCCAGCAGCTGTTGAGAGAACAGGATGTGCCAGCAGCTGTTGAGAGAACTGAATGTGCCAGCAGCTATTGAGAGAACTGAATATGTTTGCAGCTGTGAAGGTAAATAAACATGCCCGTAGCTGTTCAGGGAACCAAAAAGCCTGCAGCTGTACAGAGAACTACCATGCCAGCAGCAGCTATAAGAACCAAATAAGCTCCCCTTCAATGCAGACCGTCGTGTTTACGCACAAAGTTCAGGGTGCATTTGACCCTCGGTTGTAACGTCGTTTTCCGAGAAGCTCGGGTCCTTTCTGGTTAATAATAATTCTTTACTTCGGTTGCTTTATTGACATCGGTGCGTTGGATGCACGGCGGCAATGAGACTGGAAAAACAATTCATAAACACTGTACATATCATAAAATAAATTTCCTTAATATCCGCACGCACAACTCACAAGGTGGGTCAGAATAAGGGAACGTAGAAACCACATCGCAATACCAAGTGTCGCTAACTGGCTGTTCTGAGGAGGTTCACCACGTGAGGCAGAAATGTAGCTTTTTTCTCTCTGGGAGAGCTGAAGTGCAATTAAAACGTAGTCCGCATACCTGCAAACATTTCGCAGGGAAAGCATTTCTTAATGAACGTTGCAAGTATTTAACATAACTGTAGGCATTCTCTATCGCTGCAAGCATTCTGAATCGCTGCAAGCATTCTGTATCGCTGCGAGCATTCTGTATCGCTGCAAGCAATCTGTGTCGCTGCAAGCATTCTGTGTCGCTGCAAGCAATCTGTGTCGCTGCAAGCATTCTGTATAGCTTCAAACATTCTGTATCTTTGGAATCATTAAGTATCTCTGCAACCATTTTGTCTCTCCGTAAGCATTTTGTATCTCTGTAAGTATTCTGCCTCTCTGTAAGCATTTTGTATCTCTGCAATAATTCTGTACCTCTACAATAATTATGCATCTCAGTAAACATTCCGTATCTCTGTAAGTATTTTGTATCTCTGCAATAATTCTGCACCTCTACAATAATTATGCATCTCAGTAAACATTCCGTATCTCTGTAAGTATTTTGTATCTCTGCAATATTTCTGTGCTTCAACAATAATAATGTATCTCTGTAAGCTTTCCGTATCTCTGGAAGCATTTTGTGTCTCTGCAATAATTCTGCACCTCTACAATAATTATGTTTCTCTGTAAACATTCCGTATCTCTGTAAGTATTTTGTATCTCTACAACAATTCTGTACCTCTACAATAATTCTGTCCCTCTACAATAATTCTGTACCTCTACAATGATTATGGATCTCTGTAAACATTCTGTATCTCTGCATAGAGAAGCACCGACGCTGTCCCAGCCAAGTTGAAATTTCAGAAAAAATGTTTATTTTTAGCTAGCAATATCAGTGTGATGCTGGGCGGTCGAACGCAAACCTCTGCGGTTCTGAAGGATGAAGGAAGATCAAATAGCCCGAGATTTTCATGAAGACATGTTGAACATTCTGTTTTTATCTTGTATCCATCTCGTGTCTAAATTTAGATAATATCATAATATTGTCTCCTTTGTCTCGCGTACGTTTCGTGTCTAAATATATGTAGACAATATTAGAAGATGACGTCTTCGTTTCAAATGCAGCTCGTGTCTAAAGTTAAAGAATATCTCTTCTGATGAAAGAGCTTAGAGGTAAATTTGTTTTATCCAAATTTACCTTTGAGGTAAATTTGGTTTATCCAAATTTACCTCAAAACTCTACCGATTGTCGTACTCATTTTGAAAGCATTTGAATTTTACACAAATTTCTCGAAGGCATGGGAAGAACTTCCGCTGTATTATCGCTGTATTTGAGACTATTTATTTCTTGAAGGCTGATCTCTACAGTATATTCAATGAGCTGTGTTGAATCTCAAAAAGGTAGATGGAAATTTACTAACCATTTAATGCATTCGTCAGCAAGTTTAACTTATTGGTCTAGTAAGAGAGAATTTCAAACAAAAATAGTGGTTTAGTTTGATGTAAAATGCATTGTTTGAAATTTAAATAAATAGCACAGGCTTACTCTAAAATGTTGGTATTGGCTTAACTTGATGTGCACTGTAAAATAAAAGCTGAGAGTGTGAAAAAGATGTTTTGATTTAATTTTCAATGTAATGTATGAAATTAGTGTGAAAATATGAAACACGGGTTTCGTTTGAAATGCGAATGCAAGAATTGTTTTATCAATGATATTTTTCAAGCTTACAGCTAACAAAGAATGTTCCAAAGAATCAAGTATGAAATAAGGGTAATTGTCTCAAGTCGTTCACTAGTAAATTAAATTAATTTTTTTAATCTACTTCCGGTGTTTCTTGTTATAGAATTTCATTGTCTCTTGATAAGTGACCACAAAAGACTTCTAAATCATTTGACCCGTGAAGCTCGTGTTGTTCAGTGTTGAATACGGAGTTAATTCTCGCATCCTACTTGTGACAATTTAAACGCTCGTTGAAAATAAATATTTCTAAAATCATTTAAGTAATACATGAGGTAAAATTTCCAGTCTCATGGTCACACAACACATAAACAAAAAAATCTCAAAGCTTCTTTGAAATCTTCAAAATAATTGACGTGCGAAGTGACCTTCCCCGTCTGATATTCATACTGGTACGACAACGAATAGCATCTCAGGTTACATCTGCCTTAGAAATTTGAATCCCCAAGACAGCATTTGAAGAAATTTGTATACAAATTTGCAAAGCTGAATACTTAGCAATTTGGTCACCAGTTACTTGGTAGAGGTATTCAGAACAGGAGCTGTTCTAGGGATAACTTGATCTTTAGAAGCTTCAAAGTTCTTGTGAATTGTCAGGCAAAATTAAAATAATTCAATTGAAGTTAATTACATAGAACGATGCTGTACTGTGATTTGTCCCCGATTTGTGAGATGAAAGGAACTTGGCGAGTATGTGGAGTAGTTTGTCACTAATTGGAGCGTGAATTCCCTTCAATGATGATCGTTCTTCAGAGAGATCTGAAAATTAAGTTCATATTAATTTCCAGTCAGGAGTTATTTCAGTTTGTAATAGGGCGTTCATGAGAATAATTAGAGCGTGAATGACTTCAATTGGCAATTGTCGCAGCGAGGAGGCCATTATGAGAGAGTGTTTATGGTCATTAGTTTGATTAATTAGTAAATGGTCTGGTGTGCCCGAGTAAACGTTTCTTGAGAAGCTTTTCTTACAGAAAGAGAGAGAGAGAGAGATAGATAGGATGAAAAGAAAAGAAAAGAAAGAATGAGTTAATAAAAATGAAAATAATAAGAGAGTGGAAGAAAAAATAACAGAAAAAAAGGAAAGAAATAAAAAGTCACTTCGAATAAAGTTGATCCATTGAAATAATTCTAAAAAACATTCGATTGAAAAAAGTGTCCTAACGTAAGACACTTAGTTGACAGCTACACCAACACAGGTAACATAGCAGCCGCGTCAGAGGTTGGCACGGGTCATCATTGATGAGTGAATCTTTGATTGAATCAGGGAATCATTGCATTTTCATTAAGAATTTTCCGACCGTTCTTAGCCGTCAGCGCTCGTGGCGTCTAAGCAAGTTTTAACTTCGGTGCACTAGTGCTGAAAAAGGAGCAATGGAAATGAACTTTCAATTGAAAATGAGTTTTCATATCTGATAAAAATTCGCAGATTATCGAAAAGACAAACCGAAAACTTTTCCTATTTTTTCAAGCCCGCTGGAGCGCCAGCCCACACGTGCATGATGTTCTTTTGGTCGCATCGCTGCGCCTGTTGCACTGATTAGGATCTGTGACTCTGGTCTGGATCTGTGACTCTGGTCTGGATCTGTGACTCTGGTCTGGATCTGTGACTCAGGTCTGGATCTGTGACTCTGGTCTGGATCTGTGACTCTGGTCTGGATCTGTGACTCAGGTCTGGATCTGTGACTCAGGTCGTTGCTCAGGATTGTGTAAGAATTTGCTTGACATTTAAAGTAAGAGGTATTTCAAGGTATAATTGTCAGCATTGGTATTCTAGGGTAATAGTTAATTAAATTTTAAATGGATTATTTGCAATCAAATTGTTGCATAAAATCAAAGAGGTATTAACCAATAATTGCTAGAGTGCTAATTAGTCTCGCAATGAACAACAGAGTTCACTGTACAGGTTTGCATTATGTCGCAGTAACTCGTAACTTGGTCTTCTGAAGTCTTTCAAGGTTGTACACATGCTAATTCTTTTCCTGTTGGATCTGAGTTTGATTTGAGTTTCGCTAAATTTCATGAATAGATAACATCATGCATTTGTATTTTTCCTGTTAAATGAGAGTTTGATTGGAGTTTAGCCTAATATCATGAATAATAAGCTTAGTCAGATTTCTTAAATAATAAGATCATCAAAAAGTAATGCTGGCAAGTTCAGCTAGATTTTATAAATGATAAGGTCATGAATGGTAAGTTTAGCCAGATTGTATGAACGATAAGGTCAACCACTTCCTGTGAAAGAGGGCTAACTTTGTGATTGCAAGGCTGCAAGTAGCAATGCGAAAAGTGCCTAGTTTTGCGTCACTCGCTGGTTGCTGATACAGCGCTCTGGTTCGCCGTGCGTCTCAGAGATTAATATCGAAACTCTCGTGATCTCGATCACCAAACACAGCGACACTTTACAAAACCACACAATTACTTCAACCATAATTTACTCCTGCCATTGGAGAAGATTGGCTAATCTATTTCGGTGTCCTAAAAAGCCCTCTAAGAATGTCGTGAAGATAGAAGCTGACATCTTTGGCCACAAAAAAGGCAGTTGATTTAGATCTCTAGTTAATGAACTGCGAGAAGAAATGAAACTGAGGCCTGCACCGACTTTGTTGCCTGAGAATGACAAGGTTTTCTAGGCAAGTTAATACGGCACTTTGAGCAAGATATGATGAATGAACGTTCGCCATCTGAGCTAAATTAATCATCACCAGACGTGAAGCTTTCGAGGGCTGCTGTATAATGGTCTCAGAAATAGACGAGTATTTTTAGGTGCCGCTATTGAGTGTCTTTTTGAAAAGGAGAGCTTATGAAGCGAGCGCGTGTGTGATTGGATGGTACGATGAGTTTTTTGAAATCTTTGCGCGCCTGCATCTGATACAAAATTATTGCATCAACTCTTCCTGCGGTATTTTAAATTTTAGGCGAGCATTGTTGCGATTTGTGCATCCATCCGGGAATGAAAAGGGCCTTAAAATTGTATTAAATCACGATTTGAACCCCCGACCGAGAACTGAACGCCCTTCCGATGGGGGTAATTGAAATTGACTTAACAGAGCGGAAAATTTAGGGTGCCTTTTACTTATTATAAATGAAATTTGTTGCACACCAACGATAGTTTTAAGCGCTTCTCTATGAATATAATTGAAATTTTTGCCTCGCAGGAGACAATTTCAAATGCTTCGTCGTGGTTATAATGAAAGTATGTGCACAGCAACAGCAATTTAAGTATGTGCACAGCAACAGCAATTTAAGTATGTACACAGCAACAGCAATTTTAAGGCGCTATTCGATGAATACGGTTGAAATTTGTTAACTGCAGTCGAGCATTAAGGCACCTTTCAAAGACAGTTAGAGAGTTCATTGAAGTAAATCATAGGAAACGTATTTAGCTGCCGTTTGACGAACACTCGCTTTGCAACTCGTGGAAGGTCTTCCGCTATTTTCGTTTCCTAGAAGAGTGATGAATGCACTTTCAATAACACAGAACTCCTACTGCTGCTTTCCAATAGATTTAAATTACAGTATCATCAATAAGTCTAATACTGGAGACTGGAGGCAATGTTAGGATCGGGTGTGCCATCTGCTCAACTTGTATAATTAATTTTGCTTAGGGCATTTGATCCAATATAATTTTCATGCGAGCACATGAAATTGTATCGTTCAGAGACGAAGTTGTATTTGTGATAATTGTTTCGTGTCGCAAGATTTTTTTCAATGCCATTAACTGCCTACCTGAAGGGGGGTTTGTAATGTTATTGTACGATATAAAAGGAAATTATCAAACGTTTTGGTGACAAGCTCAGTTGGATTGCTGCTGGTGTCTGCGCAGATCTGCGCAGCGTGCTTGGACGCACGTCCGCCTATGAGCAGTTCTTTGCAACAACTTAGGCCCATTTCATACTGAGCGAGCTAAGCAGCATCAAGCAAGCTCGCATGAGCCATCTAGCAGACGGTCTGCGAGACTGGTAGGTAGGAATAGCATTGTCACCTCGCATGCTGGATGCTGGATAAAACGTGCGAGTTCAGTGTGAAGGCAACGGCTCGCAATAGTGTTATTCCTACCTACCAGTCTCGCAGACCATCTGCTAGATAGTTCATGCGAGCCTGCTAGATGCTGCTTTGCTAGCTCAGTGTGAAATGGGCCATAGATGGTAGTGGGTAGTTCCCTTGCGTGTGAGTGTAAAACTGCCTGGCTTCATGCACGATATTTATGCTGGAGGGCTGCTTGTGTTAAAGGGTCATTTTTGCCAGCGACAGCGCTGCGAACCCCGTGGATGATCGGAGGCCTACCCCAATCACGATGGCGAATTTTTATAGGAGTAGTACTCAGGTTCCATATTAAGTTTCACTTGCATATCCATAGAAGAAAAATCTTTGCCGTAATTTGGAAAGGCAAAATGAATTTTCATAATAGTAAGATAAGTAATAGAAGCAAAGTGCTTCAATGGAACTATTCGACTTGAAAATCGCATTAGCAGGAGTTGGTGCTGTCGCTTCAAGTATTGGAACAATTTTACCGTTCGTGATATTTCGTAAACAGTAGAATTCTTTTCTGCTTTTGAATACGATTTCAATAAGCGAAAGCCCACCTGGTATTATTCATTGTTGAACTTTTCAGAGTTTAGCATTATTATTTCTCGCAGTTATAAGTTAGTCTAGTTCAGCGATCTAAGGCCTTGTTTCCGTGCATGAATTTATTTTCCTCATCTAGTAGAGAATGAAGTTTATAAAACAAGATAAAAGTTTAAGAGGAAACTACTATGAGCTTAAAAACAGAATAACCGTAAATCTTAAAAAAGGCTGTCCGCAGCGCCGCAGAAAATTTATTCTATTTCATAAAAGGGAGGCTTACTCATAACCTTCAGCTCGGGACTTCATATTTTCTTTTTGTTATGGTATTCTACTCTTTAATAATGAATATTTTTGAACTTTTAAAAAACTCTTTCACAAACAGAGAACATTTTTGTCATCTCTCGATGCGATGCGTGTAGATTCAAACGTTCTTTTTTGAAAGAGTGTTTTACAAATTGGCTGGTAAGCATTGAAAGCCTTTCACATACGAGTAAGTGTTCACAGTTGTTGTCGTAAGAATATTTTGTTGGGGTAATTTTTAAATGGTTTTCATTTGTCTGCTTGGTTTTGTTTTCTGGTAAGAAGATTTCTGCCTTAATTCTTTTCCCTAAGAAAAAACTTTCTCATAAATAGGAGACGAAAGTAAAAACTCGTCATAAGAAGAGCTCTTTTTCTTATTCGATGATCTTCATCATACTTGTATGAAATTAGAGATTCTCTTGAGGCAGCAAAATGCAACATATTAATGCGTCGGAAATTCTACCAATAACGTGTCACATGTTTGCAATTTTTCTGACTCGCGCATTCAATTGAATGTCAAAATTTCTTTTATTATTTTTCGATGAACTGATTTTTATACGCCTGCAAACCCCAGGGGCATCCCGAAATAACTGCCTCAACTGCTGAAAGGAAGCTGCGTTCTAAGACTTAGGCGATGGTAAGACTTACTGAAGGCTAGAACAAATTTCCAACGTTGCTCATTAGCTAAGTTGAACAACATGTTTTCATCATTTGGCCATTTATTTTTCACAGCTCTACGTAATCTTCGTCATTGCTGAGAGTAAATATGAGGCGGTTTCACAATTTATTCTCGATCTACTCTTTAAATTAGCTGTAAATATGATACGGTTTCACTATTTGTTCTCAATTTGTTCTTCATTTGAATACATAGCTCAGGAGTAAATATGATACTCTCCTAAAGGATATTTTACTGCTAATAGCAAATATTACACAGTTGTATTATTTAATTTTGTTTTACAAAAGTACATGCGATACGATTGTGAAATACGTAAGTTTTCATGACTGAAAGCAAATATGGTGCAATTCCTCAGAGGGATCATTGCTCAAGGCTAATGAGTCGCACTGAAGAAAGCTGCTCAAAAGTTTGCTTCACTACTTAATATTATACACGGGATGATTGTGGAATATGCTTTCAATATCTGATAGTTATGGAGAAATTTTTTAAATAAAAAAGAAACTATTAGCCAGAATTGACGAATAAATGGTCATCGTATCGAAATCGAACCTGGTGCGTTGGTATGACGACACGTGTTCTTAGAGTTGAAGTTGCAGAGCACAAATACATTAGAGTCCAAACAGGGGTTTGCTTAACCCGCCCTCCTCATTTAACTGTCCGGCAGCAAGTTAATGTTTCATACTTGATACCAGTCAACTTAATGCGTGTGAACTTGATGCTAGTCAATTCATCCATGATACCTGATGCTAGTGAACTTGATGCTTGTCGATTAATGCTTGTTGCTTGATGCTAGTCGATTAATGCTTAATACTTTTTGGTAGTCAATTATTGCTTGATAAATGATACCAGTCTTTTCGAAATAGATGTCCAATCACTGCAATAGACCTAACAATTTAGTCATTCTTTTTATTTTAGAAATCAGTTTACATTCAGCTGTTAATTGAGCCCTTATCCGCGAAACAATTTCTTACCTCGATGGTGCTCCACGTTTTGTTTTTTATTAGCTTCTTTCTTTCTTCCATTTTGTCAATCTATTTATATGTTTTTGTTTAAATTTGTTTCATTTTTTTCAGACATAGATATACATAGATTTTTTCTCCTGCTCGACTGGGAAATCAAGAAACGTTTGATTTTAGTTAAGATGTTCTCACTTCGACAATTTTGCATTAATTTTTTAAGATTTGCCATTGATTAGGAACTATTTCTTTGGTACAAGGTTTTTTACCACTGAATAAGGAGCATGACAAGGTTACACACCTATTTTAAGTGCTTAAAAATACATCCAACTCTTATGACTGTATACAGTGCCATTTTAAAAAGAATTTTTAGACATGAAGCTATAAGAATGATCTTTAAAAAAGGGCATATTAATTTGCTGCTGAAATGGAGTAAATAATTAAGCAAAAATCCCTCAAGTTGAAGCAGTAAATCTATTGAAAATTTTACAATTCAACTGCCTAATTAGACATGATTGGGCAGTTCATCACAATAACAATTTCACATGTTTGGATGGCAAATCACAGTAGCAATTTAGTATGATTGGATAGTGTATCACAATGGCAATTTCGCATGATTAGATAAAATATCACAGTAGAAATTTTGTATGTTTGGACAGAATATCACAACAAAAATTTCGCATTATTAGAATGCATATCACTAGAAATGTAGTAAGTTTGAATAGCATATGACGGTAGCAATTTAGCATGTTTGGACATCATATCACAGCAGCAATTCAGCATGTTTTGATAGCATTTCTCCACTTTCAGAGTTACCAAAGGACTATTTCACAAACCAATATTGTCTGTAATTGGCATATCTTGTTTCAAGAAGTATCTAATTGAATTGCTTAAAATTACTTAATTTTAAGCAAGCTTAACATTACCTAATTTTAAGCAAGCTTAACATTGCTTAATTTTAAGTCTACCTATTCTTTGAAGCACTCCATTTGTCATAATAAACACAACTCACTGCAATTACCCCTGTTTCTTGAGAGCTAATGAGGAAAATTAATTTGGATTAACAGTGCACATAAACTTCGCTAGTTGCCTGGAGCATAAAGTTGTGCAGATTCATAGTTTGCTCAATTCCAGCAGAGCACAAGACTTGCACTGCGCACATTTGAACCCTGCGCGCGTAGTCCAACTCATGCCTAATGGGCAACTTTCTATTTTTGTTTTGCGTTTCCGGTGAAGCTTTTACATGTTTGGAAATGCACGGAAGAATTTCAGTGATTTGGTGAAATTAATCTGAAACCTTTTTGTGCTAATAATGGGTTTGAAAATACACGAAAAATGTAGATTTTTTTTTGTAACGACATTAGTTTTGAACTATTGTCTCTCGCAAATTTTGAGATTAAAAATATTACGAGAAAGTCACTTATGAATCTGAAACATTTAGAATGTACCTCCAGTAACACTCATGATCTTTCCAAAAAATGTCTTGGTTCTCTTTGACTTTTGTTCTTGAAGCGCGAGAAAGAAGCAAGCAAGAAAGAAGCAAGCAAGTCCGTTAGTTGTGGTCCAAGTTTCTGTTAATGCGGTCCTTCGAAAATACGTTTCTAAGCCTTTGAGACTTTGAGATTTTACCTCAATTTTATTCTGTGACTCTACTCGAACACTGACCTCAATTTTTATTGAAACTTTCATTGCTAGAAATGAAACTTTTGAAATTCATTTACTATCAGCATTTATTTTTTTGACGGAAAAATGGAGAACGTAAATAGAAACTTCTGCAACACACATATTGAAAATTAACCACATTTTCTAGCGAAATTTCCTACGCTGCTGAAAATGACACTTTTTCACTTCATTGTTTTTCTCAAATCATGTAGGTTATGGGAGCCTCAAATTCATAGACACTGAGCTCACAGGTAAAATTGTAGAATTGTTCAATGTTAAATGATAAATTTCAAAATTGTAAAATGTATGTAGAATTGGAAATTGTAAAATTGTAAATTAGGGAATAGTGAATGAAAACAATTTTTGATTAAAAATTGAAAAATTATTAATTGTAAAACTGCGAATTCTAAACTAAAAAATTCAAAATTTCAAAATTGCAAACGAAAAAATTGAGAGTTGTCGCGTTATTACATTGCAAATTGTAAAACCTTAAATCGTAAAATTGTAAAATGTAAAATTGTAAATCATAACTGTAATATTATAAATTGTAAATTAAAATTGAAAAATCATGAATTGTAATGTTCTCAAATAGTGAAACTGTAAATTATGAAATTGTAAAATCGTAAATTGTAAAATTGTAAATTGTAAAATTGTAAATTGTAAAATTGTAAATTGTAAAATTGTAAATTGTAAATTGTCAAATTTGTCAATAGTTTGAACTGTTTACCTTACAAAAGTATTAGTCAACCATCCCAGCAACGCTGGGAAGTGGAGGAAGAAGAGTGAAAAGTTTCTAGTTAAATATTTCAAACTTCAAAAGTTTCATATTTCTGGTCCTGGTTTTGGTATATGAGCGGAGGCCTGGCACGCGACTTTTGTACCAAGCTTCACCCCGAACTCCACCAGGAATTCACTTGTGAAAGTTCAGAGGCACCTGACTAAGCTGTAATTCAGATGCAGAAGTTGCACTCATGAAAAGTAGCCAAAGGAGCATTGTGTTGCACGCCGCGCTATGCCAGGCGCTCTCGCCCTAGGGAGTAAATCTAAACTAGTCTTAATGTAGGATTGCAGAATTCTGATTCTTTCCTTGCTGTGGCGAACCATTATGAAAATTTGAGGTAATGAAATGAAGTAAAATTTCTTCAGTTTACATGCTAGATGAGTATATAGGATGCCATGTAATAAAATATAAAAATGTTATTCTTACAAACAAAACAAGTTTCAACTTTCTAGCGTTCATAGTTTTCTTTTTATTAGCAAATTAAGAGGGTCAGTTACTTCTGGGCCATCCTGTATACGAGGAAAAAAGCATATGGAGCTTACAGGGGCTGATATCGGTGGGTTATTATTCATTTCAAAGAACATTAGCCACAAAAAATTGGTATTTTGAGATGTATACTGTACCTCAAAATACCGTGCCTCAAAATAGTTACTCTGAAGTTCAGTATCGCGCACATTGGGAGAGGCACAACTTTTCTCTTGCTCTCAGGACTTCTCGGAATTGTGCCATCACGCTGCTCATACTAACTGGATACACAATTCTATGGATGCACCAATCCATGGATGCACCATTCCACGAATACATCATTGCATGGATGCACCATTCCATGGATGCACCATTCCATGGATTCACCAGTCCATGGATGCACCATTCCATGGATTCACCAGTCCATGGATGCACCATTCCATGGATGCACCATTCCATGGATGCACCATTCCATGGATGCACCATTCCATGGATGCACCATTCCATGGATGCACCATTCCATGGATGCACCATTCCATGGATGCACCATTCCATGAATGCACGATTCCATGGATACACCATTCCATGGATGCATCGTTCCATGGATTCACCGTTCTATGGATGCACCATTCCATGGATTCACCATTCCATGGATGCAACATTCCATGGATGCACCATTCCATGGATTCACGATTCCATGAATGCACCATTCCATGGATTCACGATTCCATGGATGCACCATTTCATGGATGCACCATTCCATGGATGCACCATTCCATGGATGCACAATTCCATGGATGCACCATTCCATGGATGCACCATTCCATGGATGCACCATTCCATGGATGCACCATTCCGCAATGCATCATCCAGCTGTAGCGACGAATTAATCTCAGCATTCCAACGTCTATGCAAGTCAGTTGCGGCATTGGTCCCTTGCAAGTGGTTGCGGCAACAATGACGAAATAAATGCAATGTTGGGAATTGATTTTGATGAATATTCTTTACCGCTACTTGTAATATCTAATTGATATGATATACATAATTGATGATTGTTTTAATTTAATTGCAAGTTGCACAACTCTGTTGCAGTCAATGACCTGAATGATAGAACTAGATGAACATTTTCTGCACCCAAGTATTTATACGTCAATTTAGCAATCAATTGAACATTTGAAAAGGGTAAATATCTGTAAGCCATTTTACAATCAACTGAAAATTGAATCATTCTCCTTTCATGTATTATTATTTAACTCTCACTAAATAATAATAAACCTGAACATGATTAAATGATTGAAATTGAGATGTAACAAAAAATTTAGATTGTGAGTTACAAACAATTTAGACCTAGATGTAACAAACAATTTCGATTGCGATATAACAAACAAAGTAGATTGAGATCTAACGAACAGTTTAGACCAAGATGAAACAAGCAATTTTGGTTGAGAAGTAACAAACTTACGCTGAAATGTCACAAACAATTTTGATTGTGAGTTACAAACAATTTAAGCTGAGTTGTAATAAATAATTTAGATCAAAATGTTCCAAATCATTTAAGCAACAAACAATCTAGATTGAGATTTATCAAACAATTATGATAGATATTTAATAAAGAATTTGATGTGTCACTGAGATTGATGAGCTGCAATGCCCTATTCGCTGAGTTGTATCTAAGATACTGATTCATTGACTGAGTTGCTTCGACTGACTACCTGGATTGCCTATGCTTTGAGTGGATTTTTAGTTTTCAGTATTCATTTTAGTCCTTAGTTTCAGCCCCAGTGGATTTTTCTGTAAAGAAGGAATCCAAAATGAGTTTAGCGGGGAATTTGAATTTCTCATAAATATTTTAATACGATATTTGAAGATCTAAGGGCGCGGAGGCAACAGGATTTGTTAGTCTGATAGAAGACCAAAAAGGTATGATCGACAGTGTTACTCGTTCTTTACAGTTACAGTTATTGTACAAATACTAATAGAAATGAGTGCCTTGTAAATTGCTAAAGGAAGAAAAAAGAAAAACCGTTTATTTCCAAGAAAGTTGAGACGTGAAATATTTTGCAGCATTTTGGTCATTTAAAGATTTCTTAATATAAAGGACCTGTAAATGAATGATATTATTAATTAGAAGGAGGTCAAAAATTGATCGTTTGCTACGAACTTCTGTCCTGATTGCTGCCGCTTTAATATCGCCCAGCAAAAACTCCTCAGAAAAGTAGGAAATTGCGACCTAAGCCGAGCTTCAAGTTCACGCTCCACTGCAGCGCTCCTGGCAATTTCTAGAAGCAGACCCCCATGAGAAACGCATGTGGAAATTTGTAAGAAAATGGCAGTGAAAAAGGCATGGTTATCAGGAACAGAACTATTGATTCTTTTTTCCGGATAAGCTATGCGTCGTTGGTATTTTAGTGAGAGAAGGAATGTAAAATGCGCATTGTGTTCGAAAGCTGGTATTTTCGGAGACGCTTTTAATGCGGCTATTCAAAAATCGGTGGGTAAGGGTGTACTTGGAATATAAAATTTTTAATATTGTATGAAATAACCCAAAAATTTGATCATGAATAAAAATGTGATCGTATTTAAAATTTCCCAAAACTATGATCATTTTAGTACTCGTAATTTTTTTTAAATTTGGAAAGTTGGATAACATAGCACCACAATGAACGAATATGTTGATAAGTCAATGTTTAAACGCAGGAAATATTCTAGTACTTAAAATATTGAAACCATTTATTAGGAAAAACAGGTATTTTCCGAAATGACCGTTACAATACCCCGAACAAGTCTGGTAATTTCAGTTATTTCTCAGTTATTTCACGGGAAAAGTAACAACTGTTACACCAATTAAAGTACATCTGAAATCCATAAAATTATGTGGGAACGGACCTTTCATAACTGGAGTGGAATTAAAGTACCTATAATGGGTGGATTTTTATTGAGGCAAAGCAACATGTAAATAAATGAGAAATGCTGGCACAACCCCAGTGTCCTTGGAATGAAATCAAGATTTGTAACGCAATTACTGACATGAAATTATTGTATTACAAAAGTAATTTAATCGAATAGACGATAAATCATTCGAACAGGCTTAGATTTACTAGAATAGACCTAAACTTAATGGAATAGACCTAGTTTTAGTGAAATAAACCTAGTTTCAATGAAATAGACCTAGTTTCAATGAAATAGACCTAGTTTCAATGAAATAGACCTAGTTTCAAAGAAATAAACCTAGTTTAAAAAAATAGACCTAGTTTGAATGAAATAAACCGTGTTCAATGAAATAGACCTAGTTTCAATGAAACAGACCTAGTTTCAATGAAATAGACCTAGTTTCAATGAAATAAACCTAGTTTAAATGAAATAGACCTAGTTTCAATTAAATAAACCTAGTTTAAATGAAATAGACCTAGTTTCATTGAAATAAACCTAGTTTGAGTGAAATAGACCCAGTCATACCGGAATTTGAATAACCCAGTATAGGTAGAATAGGCCCAACATTGCTGGAATGAGACAAGTTATATTGAAGTTGACCTAATAACACTTATACTTTGTCAGTCTTGCGCTCACTGATCCAGCATCACTGAAACAAACTTTATTTAATTTAGTTTAGGGGCAAATGTTTATCAGCGTGTCAAAAATTTCTATCATTTCGCTTCGCATTTACTGAGTGCAGAGGAAGTTTCCACTGCTGAAAATGAAACAATTTATAATCATTTCATAAGTGAGCAGTATGCTACTTACTAGTGAGCAACGAATTAACCCATGTCATGATATATGCTAAGTTACTGCTAATACGCTGGTAGTATAACGCTTTAACACCTCATTGAGACTAAAAGTTGAAAAAGAATAAAAAATAACAGTCGAAGACACACTCGCAGGAGGTCGGTGGCACGGTACGCTGGTCTCACGGACGAGAGACGGCAAAGCAATACATGTAAGATCAGGCACACTCAACCCTAAATCTAAACCCACAGCAGACTCATTTGACAAGTATTGCTGATTCTGTGGTAGGGAGTTACGACAGCCAATGAGAAGCGTTATTTCCTCAAGATAGTAAACACACACAAAATAGAGCTTGACTGTTTCCCCAAGATACAGAAGAAGAAAAAAAACCTTTGGAATCAACATAAAGTAATCAACCCTCACTCGCAAAATGCAGCTCTCGCCAATCACAGCGCAGCATTCGCTGGACACTCACCATCGCACTGGACCCCCGCGCTACCAGACACCATTGATGCGAACTGCAACTTATGAGGATGAAATTTTTAGTTATTCATAATTTGAGTCAAGTATCATACAAGTGGAATAACTGGTCTAAGTGACTCATAACTTGAATCAAGCATCGTATAAGTTGAATAATTAGGTCTAATTGCAATAATTAGGTCTAATTGCAATAATTAGGTCTAATTGCAATAATTAGGTCTAATTGCAATAATTAGGTCTAATTGCAATAATTAGGTCTAATTGCAATAATTAGGTCTAATTGCAATAATTAGGCTTAATTGTAATAATTAGGTCTAATTGCGGTAATTAGGTCTAATTGTAATAATTAGGTTTAATTACTAATTAATATTCGCAGAAGAATGACACAATTTCTTTGTTAACCGGTGGTGTGACAGGCGATTGCGACGGCATGGAGTTACAATTGGCGGAGCTTTTCAAATTTGAAATTAGTAGTTTATCTCAGAGTACATTGTGTATTGAGCCAATACATCTCACCACGCAGCATGAATTGGGCCAATACATCTCACCACGCAGCATGAATTGGGCCAATACATCTCACCACGCAGCATGAATTGGGCCAATACATCTCACCACGCAGCATGAATTGGGCCAATACATCTCACCATGCAGCATGAATTGGGCCAATTCATCTCACCATGCAGCATGAATTGGGCCAATTTTCTAATATCCCATCATGATTTGATTTAGTAACCAATTTTTTCAACTTTCCATAGCATACATCAAATTCGTGTTTTAACTTCACACGCATTTTCATATATTCCTTTAAATCTGAGTCAGTTTTCTTGCTGAGACAACCCCAAAAATTCATCTTTCTAACATTCATCGCCAACACTAAGCATTCCGCTAGAAAAGCCTCCCACCTCGCGATGCAGTTTAATGCTTTCAAAATTAGCTACCTAATGTTGCATTTTACTCATAGCTTCAGCGCCAGATTTTCCGAGAAAAATAAGTGAGCCGTTTTTCATTAAACAAAAACCCGGACAACAAAATCTCGATAGCTCATCTTCTTCTCGTCACGCTAGGCGATTTTGCAGAAGCGATTACAGGATGCTTAAAATTTCGTTTCATAGAAGCGAGCTGAATTTCTAGAGAATGTTAGAGTGAGGGAGCTTTAATGTTCTAAAAGTAAGGGTTGGTGTCCAAAAATGACGGGCTGATGTTAAGGAGAGCGTTGAGCAAAAACGTAATCGCTGCTCAAAATTATTAAGCGCTCTCGAAATTGCGGAAAAGCTGGCGATATTACAAATTTTTTGCCTGTACCATATCCAACCGAGGTGTCTCGTGATCCGCCGGAATCTTGACCCTAATTTAATTTGCTGTTTGAGAAAAATCATGAATTAAATTCTCACAATAATTGGCAAAATCACAGAGGTATAAACACTCTTAAAGATGTGAAAAAATTATTTTCAATTTTCGAAAAAGATGTTCGTAATATTGTTTACACTCGTAAAGATGGGAAAATATCTCTTAATACTTGGATCGAATAGTCGTAATATTGGGATAAAACACTGCTAGAAGTGAAAAATTTCTCGTTTTACTCGGATATATTGTAAATACGATAAAAATGTCTCTTCATACTTGAATAAAGTGCTCGTACTGTGGGCATAAAACTCTTGTAATAATGGGAGAAAATGCAGTTTTTGTGAAGTGGCAACGAATTTCAACTGATGAAAATGTGATTTCAGATTGTTTGTTGTCACAGAATATCTGGTACATGTTTTTGAGATAGAGATATAAATACGGTGCACACTGCACTCATTTTCAACGTATACAGATTAGACGTTGTTCTCTGTTATAAATGAATTTTAGCATTTTCATTACCATTTCTAAATGACTGAAAAACAAATCCTTCCTTTTAACAAAATCAGGACAGAACTGCTATTAGATGGACGAATCATGAAGCATACCATCAGATGTAGGTGATTTTAACACTTATGAATTTTATCCGCTAACATGAGTGCTATCTCTGACCTACGTTTCTCACTTGTCACCAACTGTGCGACATGCATGTCAGATTTGTAAGGACACTTGAATTGATAAAAATGACAAAAACTACACTGTAGATCTTGACGTTGGCCGTGGTATTTCTCAAGGTACTCAGTGTGTGTGTTTGGGGGGCAAACAAATTTTCCATAATTTGATGTCTACCGTTTCAAAAATTTTGAAGAGTTAATTAGATCGTCATTCCTCTTGAATTTCCTCACAACTTTTTTGTTATCACTAAATTAAATTTGCCATCAACTTCGGTCTTTTTATCAGCTTAAACACATAGCTGCTTGTATGAGGTGAATTTCTAACCTGTGCACTTTTCTTGTAGTATTTTGTTGCTTAGAGATTTGTTCAAAATTTATGTACATACCAAGCTTTTAACTTCTATTATTAGCTCAGAATGTATATTTTTACTGTTCATTTAGCTTCAATTATTTTTGTTTTATAATTACTGTCGATAAAATGTCTAGGTCAAATAATCTGGCACAATAAAAGCTTACGGAGGTGATTAATTTGAATGTTTAATTAATATTTTTGTGAATTGGAAGGGGACTCTTATAATTCTGGCCTATCATAAAATTTCAATTTTTTTTCAACAAGACATTCTGAAATGTCATCGCCTTTATCAGTGCCTCATTTCCTTTCCTAAGATTCTTGTATCGAATGCAGTGTAAAATTTTTTTATTGATTACAACGCAATCTGGTTAACTTCTTCTTGGATTAGATGCCAATCTGTTTAATAGAGCGTTTAATTACTGGCAAAAGGGAAGACTTCCAGGTTCTCCATGCGGTTGGCATTTTACAGAGTGCCTTTGAGACCAATTTCTCCATCATCAACAAATATTAACCCACTTCCGACGAAGACACAATAACATTTCTAGAGAATCGACTCACTCCGGCTCGATGGCTTTCGTCCTATTTTGCCATATATACAAAGTTACATGAAAAGATACACCATTGAATTTTCACGATCTCGACTCCGGACTTCATGCGTGGAAAATGAAGCCCTTGCGCGCCTCTGGCCTGTAGCTTATGTACAACTGCTTTCAATACTATTGAATTTCCTTTGCAGGTTATATACGGCTCCTTTCAATACAATTGGATTCCCTTTGCTCAAACTCTCTCAGTCGTCAAAGGAAATCAATGCCAGATGTCTGTTGTGAACAGTTGAACTTGCCATCGTGGCCCTCCGGTGACAACAGGCGAGCGCCCTCGAAGATGACAAATTTGTATCTTCCAATTCAGTTCTAGGCAATTCTCCAGAAAACATGGGTGCAAAATTCCGAGAAGATTTATCGCTATATTGAGCAACTCTGCACACATGTTTTACTGCGACCATAACGAAGGAAAGTTATAGAAAGCTCTTATAGAGTTGTTCAAGCTTCCACTTACATGTTTCTTCAGGTTCGAAATTCTTGTAACGAATGCAAAAATACCACATAGAAAAACAGTGAACAAATGAAGTTAGTTGGAATAATTATTGCAATCCTGTTTGGTAGAAGAACATGAAGAGTTTTTTTTATTTAGGTCGAGTTAGACTCTTGTCTGATTTCCAATGTGATAACTGTAGAACTTTATCAAAGCTTTACTCGAAAATCAGAAGAGCAAATGCAGTGAAGCAAACCTTAATGGTGTGTTCGATCTTGTTAAAACCCTCGTTTTATTTAAAAAAAGAGGTTTGATGCTCAAAATTTTTATTCATATGTTCATGTACGCCTCATGATCTGTGCAAAATGTGTGCGCAGTATTGCTTGTAAAAAATTTTGTTAAAGAATTCTAGTTCCTTTTTTTCAAATCTTGAGCAATTTCAACAGAGATTGGGACAAAGAAACAATAAAATTAACGAGAAACTATTCTACAGCCAAAGCAAACAAACACCCAAATTTCGCAGTGTAAATTTAAAAGCAGCAAGAATTTCATCAGAGGACACTCGATGCCTTCATAATATGCTCATACGAATAGCCTTGTCTAATTCGAAATTGAGTAATGAGAGCGTAATTGAATTACAACTGAATTAAATTATTGAATGAAATTGAATTACAGAGCTCCTCTTGAACGTTTCAAAACTAAGACGTTTTCCTAAGGTGAAGTTGTTTTGCGATGGCGATCAGTATTAAAAAAGATCCTTTTGATCTTCAAACTAGAAATTTCAGAAAATAGACGATCATGGAAGCATCATCGAGCTTCATTTCAGTGGAATTTTGCACAATTTTTCAGCAACTGAAGGGAGGACGAACAGAGTCCTACGGGAAAAATGCTTCGTTTCCAAAGGGGAATGGATCTGCGTCAGAGATATCAGCACCGATTGCTGACGCAAGCGGATACGAGGAATATTCATCACAAATATTGGCCACGCTAAATCCTATTCGTTGGCGCCGGATTTCCAGAGAATTTACGTCGGGGTGCAGGTGGCAGCGTAAGTTATTCTAAAATAACCTGACTACGCCATGTGTTGTTGCGTTTTATTTGTGTGAAAATGGGCTCTGACATATTTGCGGATTGATGACGAATAGAACTTTTTCAGTACTTGACCGTAGACCTTTTCAATATTTGACCGTTAAGCATTTTCAGCACTTGACCGTAGACCTTTTTCAATACCTGATCGTAGACCTTTTTCAATACATGACCGTAGACCTTTTTCAATAATTGACGGCAGACCTTATTCAATACTTGACCTTTTCAATACCTTTTTCAATACTTGACCTTAGACCTTTTTCAAGACTTGATTGACATTTCTTAGAGCCTCATCAGGTACTTGAGGGTATCTGTCACCACTTCTTTAGCGGAAAAAGAGTTTTTAAGGAAAAAAGTGAAAAATTGAATTGTTTTATGAATATTGAATTGATTTTATGGACTGTATGAATGAATTACATGAGAGGGTATCTTTGTTGGAGATGTACATTTATTTCTAGTGCAATTTATCTACTTTCAATATATATAAAAATAGTTTCTGGGACCTTACTCTTCAGTTCTTGAAAGGTCCCAGAGATTCATTTTGGCCTAAAACAAAAAAATTATAAAATAACAAAAACTAGCATTATATATAAGCTTAACCTACTTCCCCTACCCTCATTAAAACCTAAGAGCAGAATACGAGTATATGGACATTATTTAGGAGTTGATAATTCGATCCTTGAAACCTTAGAACGCACAGTACGTGAAAGAAGCTTATCCAGGAGTGGTGTTGAGAAAGTTTGAGTTTATGAATGCCGATTCCTAACCACGCTAATTCATCACTTAACAAAAGTTTCATGAGGTTATCCCTGGGATAGTTAGATGCCGCTGGCGTCGCCCTCTCATTGTGTGAGGAGGGAGCAGAGAGCTCCTGATCCCGGGAGTGCTAGAATTCAGGAAAGTTTCCGCTCAAAGTTCGAGACGGCGAAGTTCGGTGTATTGCAATAAATGTTAGGAAATTTCGTAATTTTGTTGGGTAAAGTAAAAAAGAGATTCGATAACTTCATAGAGTGCAACGTAGATTATTGTTGCACCACAGACCGTAAGTGCACCACGGACCATTAGTGCACCACGGACCATTAGTGCACCACGGACCATTAGTGCACCTAGAACCATTAGTGCACCACGGACCATTAGTGCACCACGGACCATTAGTGCACCAAGGACCATTAGTGCACCACGGACCATTAGCGCACCACGGACCATTAGTGCACCTTAGGCTTTACTTTACCACAAATTTTGTGACAAATGTTTTTAGGGAAAAATTCCCTTGTAATGGTACTATGTACTGAGATGCATATTGAATGTTTTACAGCTGAAGCTATTTGTACAGAACTTGCGTGACCCCGCAATGCTTTGATGTCAAAATGAGAAGAATCTTTCAAAAAATAGATTTTTAAGTTGTATGTTTAAGTTGTTTAAGCTTTTCCGTAGTTCAGGTGAAATATTGGTCCATTCTTCAATGGCGATGCATTTAAATTCCTGAAGATTTTTTGGAGTTCTCTTGTTTATGTTGACTTTTAATTCATGCAAAAAATTTCGATGGGATTGAGATCAGGACTCATCGAAGGCCATGGCTGCAAATTTATCCTAATTCTTTGGAGCCAGCTAGTTGTAGACTTGGCCGTGTGCTGTGGGTCATTGTCTTGTTGAAGTACCCACTTCCGTCCAAGTAACAAACTATTAGCTGATACCTTCAGGTTTTCGTCCAAAATAGAAATATAGTCATCAGAGTTCATCTTCCCTTCAATTGCAACTTAATTTCCAGTACCCGATTCAGTAAAACAACCCCTAAACATCAGTGATCCATTTCTGTGGTTAACTGTTGGGACAGTGTTCTTCGGTAGGAAAGCTTCACCATTCATACGCCAAACCTTCTTCACGTCATTGTACCCAAAAAGCTCGATTTTGGTTCCGTCACTCCATAATAGTCTCTCCCAAAAGCCTCTGTTCTTATCCAAGTGTGACTTTGCAAAGGCCAAGCGGGCAGCAGCATGACATGGTTTGTGGAGTGGAGTCCTTCGAGGTCGGCGTCCGTGTAGGCTTTCTTTGTTGAGACAGCGATGGATTATGTGATTGCTCACGCTAGTTCCTCGAGCGCTCAATCTCTCGGCAATGTCGTCTAGCGTCCTTCGTGGATTAGCGTTGACCACACGACACAATTTTCGAGAAGTTCTCACTGAGAGTTTTTGTTTGCGACCACGTACAGGCAACGTTTCTTCAGTACCAAACTGAGCAAATTATTTTTATAAAAGATTGTACTGTAGATCTTGGGATGTTCAAACGCTTAGATGTCGCCATAACTATTTCCAGCTTTGTGGCAGTCAACAATCTTCTGTCTGAGGTCCACATCGATTTCCTTAGTTTTTTCCATCGTTGAGCTAGCGTACGAATGACAAAGCTCTACTCCTCTGGCTCCCCGTTAGCTCTGGCACAGTTTTCTAGAATGATCTTACATCTAGAATATTCAAAAACATTTTAGCCAGAATTTTTTTCAATAAAGAGGAATAACGGTAAATACTTTTAAATGAAATGTAATGTTCTCAATTGTATTAATAATTTTGTCTAATCGTGTTTCTGAAGTTCAGCTTGTTAAATATTTCAAAAATAATCTTTTGTTCTAGAGACTTCTTATTATTGTCACTAATATATGCTTCACACCCTCTGAAAATCTTATGCCTTTGGGAACAATAATTTTTGAGTAATTCTAGAAAGCTTTGAAAGACGAGGGGTGTACGAATAATTTCGTCGTTAACTCTACATGCATATCATCTTGTAGGTTAGGTTGGTTTTTCAAACGTTTTATTGCTAATATCGGAACGCAATGATGGTTACCTCCCGGTCAATGTGGTACCCATTTCCGACACCTGTGTAGAGTGGGAAATTATGGCTGAGTTCTCTCTTTTCACAACGGGAGAATCACCGGGCGGCACTGTCGGGATTCGAACTGCCGACCCTTCCCGTGAAGGGTGCGCGCTCTTAACCACTCGGCCGCGGTGACCACAGTATATATACAATGACTAGTTGGTCAACGACCCTTGAAGTTGGGACTATGCCAATGCTGTTCCTTCTCTCCATCCCATGCCGTCTCAGGGCTAACCGCTTCTTTTTAAGTGCCCTATTTTCAGGGACTCCCAAGAAATGCTTGATATGGCCCTTCAAAGTTCCCTTTGATGCTTTCAAAACTTTGAGACTTGGTGTGAAAGTTCTGAAGACAATCAAGCTGCTGGCGCTCTATACAATCCAAGCAGTTATTGATCACCATCGTCGTTTGGGAGGACAAAATGTAAGGGGCAGTCCAAAGCAGTTATTGACTGCAAGCACTGTCTGAGAGCCAGATACGGAAGGGTCAACCAGGCTGTTTGTTATTGACCGCAATCCTCGTCTGAAAAGCAGATACGAAAGAGCAGAAAGCGAAATAGTATTTTAAAGTTGAATTGAAGTTTTTGCTATAATCAGTGGAAAATTAACTGTCATTTGTAGTGAAAAATCTTCCAAAAATGAGTCAAAAATTTGTTGCTGCAAATAAAGTAGAAATTCTTCCCATAAGAAGTAAAAAATTGGCTAAGGTGATAAATAGAAATTTTTCTAAAAGCTAGTCGAAAACTAACAGTCATGTGAAAACGCATTTTCTCCAACAAATAATTATAAAATAACTGTGAAACTTAGTAGAAGTTCTTCCAATAATGAGTCGAGAATCACTGTCAAACATTTCTTCTTCTATCGTCAATTGAATTTTAGCTGTCTTGTCGAACAGAAATTCTTCCAAAAATTAGTCGATAGTGGATTGTCACGTTGAGTTGAAGTTTTCTAATAGCTTGTCAAAATTGAACAATTATGTCAAACTTCAAGTCTGCCAGTATTTCATAGAAAGTAATCATTAAAAGGACGAATGAGCGGTACTATTTAATAGATCAGTAATCCACACATCGGGTGATATTTAAATTTATGTAAAAGAGTTTTTCTGATCAACATGGGTCTTTTGATACATTGAGCTTTTGAATTTTCATCGAAAGAAATATATATCACAGAAAATCTATTTACCAATAAAAGATTAAACTGTATAGTGAAATAACAATAATCCGGCTTTCTTGCAAGTGAAGAAAAAGTAAATTTACTTATGGAAGAGCCAACGGCATAGTGAATTAATAATAATCCGTTTTTTAGAATAAGTGATAAAAAAATCAGCATGGCGAAAAAACAACAGTCCATTTCTTTTAACGTGAGCAAAAAATAAATGCACTAATTAAAGAGCGAACGGAATAGTGAAGTGATGGCATTCAAATTTTTTTAAAGCGCGCAAGAAACAGTACAGAACTTCCAACACACTCCAACTCTTGATTCTTTGAACTTGTTCACCCTCCTTGCAGCCCCGCCCACCAGTCAAAGCTGGAGAAGTCGTTGACCTCGGCTAAAAATGGCCAGGGATTTCATTTTTGCCTTTACCAGACGAGTTAATTTGTCACAGACTGATTGGAGTCTAGGTTCAGTTTAAAATCGTTTGATGAGTTGACAAGCTGGGACCAAATTACAGCCAAATCTGAGGAGGGACAAAATTTAGGTCAAACCTGAGGAAGGGCAAAATTAAAGTCACACCTGAGCAGAGGTAAAATTAAAATCAAACTTGAGCAGAGGCAAAGTTAGAGTCACACCTGAGCAGAGGCAAAATTACAGTCACACCTGAGCAAAGGAAAAATTAAAGTCACACCTGAGCAGAGGCAAAATTACAGTCACACCTGAGCAGAGGCAAAATTAAAGTCACACCTGAGCAAAGGAAAAATTAAAGTCACACCTGAGCAGAGGAAAAATTAAAGTCACACCTGAGCAAAGGAAAAATTAAAGTCCCACCTGAGCAAAGGAAAAATTAAAGTCACACCTGAGCAGAGGAAAAATTAAAGTCACACCTGAGCAAAGGAAAAATTAAAGTCCCCCCTGAGCAAAGGAAAAATTAAAGTCACACCTGAGCAGAGGAAAAATTAAAGTCACACCTGAGCAGAGGAAAAATTAAAGTCACATCTGAGCAGAGGAAAAATTAAAATCCCACCTGAGCAGAGGAAAAATTAAAGTCACACCTGAGCAGAGGCAAAATTAAAATCAAACGTGAGTAGGGGCAAAATTAAAGTCATCCCAGATTTTTTTTCGTTTCGAGTTTTTGTTTTCTCACAGCCGGGGCGTGCGGCGGACATTTGATGGTCACAACAAGTTTTCGTGCGCGTTGCTAGAGAACATGCGCAACTTCCGTAACTTCATAGCTAAACACCATAGCTGAAAACACAGGTTTTTATCTAATGTATATTTGATATTAAACTTAAATTCAATGAACGTGCAATTTATTTGTGACTTAGGCATAAAGCCTTCTCTAAGAGACCAGGTAATTCTGACAGAGCTGCATCATAAGAAACTTTGACAGTAACTCCGGCAACATGAATAACTTTAACAAGCAATTACGGTAACATAAGTAACTTTAACAAGTCACTTCGGTAACATGAATAACTTTGACAAGTAATTCCGGTAACATAAGTAACTTTAACAAATAACTTCAGCAACATGAATAACTCTGACAAGTTACTTCTGCAACATAATACCCAGTGGCAACGGCGACCTCATTACCAATTACTGTGCATTACTCGCTTTATTTACCGTCAGGAAATATTTGCACCTCAACTTTAAGCTCACCCCTCAACTTTGAAGATATTATGTGCTCTCAACATTAAAGACCAAAGCTAATTCTTTGTGTCGGTCATTTCTACATCTTGAAACGCGCTATCGTTGGCCTCAAAGGGGAGACTTAGCAGCTGGATATGTTCACGTATTGGCTACATCAGTATTGGCTTCGGTATTGGCTACATCAGTATTAGCTGTATCAGTATTGGCTACATCAGCATTGGCTGCATCAGTATTGGCTGCATCAGTATTGTCTACATCAGGATTGGCTACATCAGTATTGACTGCATCAGTATTGACTGCATCAGTATTGGTTATATCAGTATTGGCTACATCAGTATTAGCTGCATCAGTATTGGCTGCATCAGTATTGGCTGCATCAGTATTGGCTACATCAGTATTGTCTGCATCAGTTTTGGCTGTATTAGAATTGGCTACATCAGTATTGACTACATCAGTATTGGCTGCATCAGTGTTAGCTGCATTAGTATTGGCTGTACAAGTATTGGCTCTAGTATTGGCTACATCAGTATTGGCTGCATCAGTATTGGCTGCATCAGTATTGGCTGCATCAGTATTGGATGCATCAGTATTAGCTGCATCAGTATCTGCTGCATCAGTATTGGCTGTGCAAGTATTAGCTGTATCAGGATTGGCTACATCAGTATTAGCTGCATCATTATTGGCTACATCAGTATTGACTACATCAATATTGGCTACATCAGTATTGGCTACATCAGTATTAGTTATATCTGTATTGACTTTATCAGTATTGGCTACATCAGTATTGGCTACATCAGCATTGGTTATATCTGTATTGACTTTATCAGTATTGGCTACATCAGTATTGGCTACATCAGTATTGGCTACATCAGTATTGGCTACATCAGTATTGGCTACATCAGTATTGGTTATATATGTAATGACTTCATCAGTATTGGCTACATCAGTACTGGTTATATCTGTATTGACTTTATCAGTATTGGCTACATCAGTATTGGCTACATCAGTATTGGCTACATCAGTATTGGCTACATCAGTATTGGCTACATCAGTATTGGCTACATCAGTATTAGCTACATCAGTGTTGGCAACATCAGTATTGGCTACATCAGTATTGGTTGCATCTTCATTGATTTTTTCAGTATTGGATATATCGGTATTTGTTGCATCAGTATTGGGTGCATCAGTATTGGCTGCATCAGTATTGACTGCATCGGTATTGACTGCATCAGTATTGACTGCATCAGCATTAGTTACATGTGTATTACTTACATTCATAAGAATTAGCTACACAGGTATTGGTTGTATCAGTATTGGCTGTTCAAATACCGACTGCCTCAGTTCTGGATGAATTGATTTTTTCTACATTTGCATGGTTCAATATTGGCAGCATAATCGAGGTAGTGTTGGCTCCAAAATATGGGCAGTATTGGCCGCATAATATAGGCAGTATTGGCTGCATTATATAGACAGTATTAGCAGCACAATAAAAACAGTTTGGCAGCATATTATAGACAGTACTGACCGCATAAT
The DNA here is from genome assembly GCA_014220935.1 of Platorchestia sp. MABIK. NCBI lineage: Eukaryota > Metazoa > Arthropoda > Malacostraca > Amphipoda > Talitridae > Platorchestia > Platorchestia sp. MABIK. The sequence goes on from JACJUY010006595.1 coordinate 47,213, forward strand.
ATAGGCAGTATTGGCAGCAAAATACAGGTAGTATTGGCTGCATTATACAGACAGTATTAGCAGCATTATACAGGCAGTATTTGCTGCATAATACAGGTAGTATTGACAGTGTAACATAGGTTCCATAAATATTCAAAGCCCGCGCTGCCGCCTCGGCGGAAACAGAGTTTGCTGTCGGCCTAAATCCCGCCTGTGACCCAGTTACTGGCTAGCTGAATGATCGGTCTAATTCATTTCAAATTAAGCTCTGATGAGTTCATAAAATCGCGTTTAATAAGTGCCTGCCAAATTCTCTGTACACTTGCTAAAAATTTGGGAAAAATGATTGATCTAAAAATAACATTTCGAACCAATGCCACGAGCTCAGAATTTGGGCAACGCCTACAAAATTGGATGGAGGTTTTGATTGAAAATTTTCATCCCGTGGACACGGCACTTGAGTTCCATAGATGTTCTGAACGAGAAGTTATCTAACCTAAATGGTGTGCTTCGTTGAGGTGTAGGTACTGGGTAGCCTTGAGGTATAGAAAATGGGCAGCCTTGATACATTGATAATATGCTGCCTTGGTACACATATTGGTAATGGGTAGCCTTGAGGTATAGAAAATGGGCAGCCTTGATACATTGATAATATGCTGCCTTGGTACACATATTGGTAATGGGTAGCCTTGAGGTATAGAAAATGGGCACCCTTGATACATTGATAATATGCAGCCTTGGTACACAAATAGGTAATGGGCAGCCTTGCTATATGTATAGGTAATGGGCAGCCTTGATACATAGATAATACGCAGCCTTGCTACACATATAGGTAATGGGCAGCCTTGCTATATGTATAGGTAATGGGCAGCCTTGATATGTATAGATAATGGGCAGCCTTGATATATGTATAGGTAATGGGCTGAGTTGATATATGTATAGGTAATGGGTAGCCTTGAGGTATTGATAATGGGCAGCCTTGATATATGTATAGGTAATGGGCAGCCTTGATATATGTATAGGTAATGGGCAGCCTTGCTATATGTATAGGTAATGGGCAGCCTTGATATATGTATAGGTAATGGGCAGCCTTGCTATATGTGTAGGTAATGGACAGCCTTGCTATATGTATAGGTAATGGGAAGCCTTGATATATGTTTAGGTAATGAGCAGCCTTGCCATATGTATAGGTAATGGGCAGCCTTGATATATGAATAGGTGATGAGCAGCCTTGATATATGTTTAGGTAATGGGCAGCCTTGATATATGTATAGGTAATGGGCAGACTTGATATATGGATAGGTAATGGGCTGCCTTGATATATGTATGGGTAATAGGCAGCTTTGATACATTGATTATGAGCAGACTTGATAAAATAGAGAATGGGTAACCTTGAGTTATAGTGTTTGAGTTATTTACCTGTGGTTTCTATCATTGGAGGAGCAGTGTATCAGTGATACGTTGATCAGGATAACTTGATCTATTTCATCTACATTGATCAGTATATGAGTTGTTTTCCAGCTCTTACAATCAATGAAGGACATTATATACTGTAAGTGATCCACTGATCAGTGTCTGAGTTACGGAGTTTTTGTGACCCACTTTTGCGTCTTCACCATGTTGGGTCATATCTTGAATATTGATCTTTGATGCGTAATTGCAATGCATTCATACAGGTCTGTCGCATATGGTCAGTCGAACAATGGAGGTAATTTTACTCCTCAGCCCTGTTTGTTTGACTCAGTAAAAGCTTCTTAACTATAGCTCCACTTAGATCAGAATTTTGGAAGTAATCCAGATGATTCATTAAAAAAAAGCCGTGCGCCAGCAATAACACAATAGACAAGCTCGCCTGGCCGTTTACACAAGCACCGAAAGACAGTGGTGACCCAGGACTTAATTCGTGCAAAACGAAAATAAAAATTAACTTCGGGGGAAAAATTGACTACACAAAGCACGTCCATGTTTCCTCAAGACATCAGGTGCTGAAGCGTGTGTCGTTTTATCGGTGGAATGAAAATTCCGTTCATTTGAGCTAGATTTAGATACCGTGAGCGGGCGACTTGAAAAATATTCTGTGCATCACACAATCAGGTCTTGTGTTTAGAGACTCGATAAACAGTTCGTAAAAACTTGAAAGTTTTCAGTAACTATCCAAATCAAATCCCCATATAAAATTACCCAAAACGCATTTTGCTGATTTAAAAATAGTTTTAATTGGAACTCAGTGATTTTAGCTGCCAGTAAAAAAACTGTATTCGGACGGCTAAAGTCATGGATGCTCGCAAAATAACTAGACTGGGTGTAGTATTTTCAGGTATAAAACCCGTTCTTAGAGATGTTACTGCCCGGTTTTCGTGTCTTCGATTGTCAGGCATTGTTGAGCAGTCGTGCGTGTCCAAACAGAGAGAACATTTGGAATGTTTTTTCGCGTCGTACAGCACTGTGTAGGGTTTTGCAGCATCACGGTGTACTGCTACGTATGCTCTTGTGAGTAGCCATATTTCAACTTGCAGCGCATCGTAGAGTGATGTCTCGTGCTGCTTGTTTTTAAATTATAATGCACCACATTGCACTGCACCACATTGCACTGCACCACATTGCACTGCACCCCATTGCACTGCACTACATTGCACTGCACCACATTGCACTGCACCACATTGCACTGCACCACATTGCACTGCACCACAT
>JACJUY010006597.1:27331-44693 GCA_014220935.1 Platorchestia sp. MABIK
GTGACGGGACGTGTACACTAGTGACGGGCCGTGTTCACTTGTGACGGGCCGTGTACACTAGTGACGGGCCGTGTTCACTTGTGACGGGCCGTGTACACTAGTGACGGGCAGTGTACACTAGTGACGGGCCGTGTTCACTTGTGACGGGCCGTGTACACTAGTGACGGGCTGTTTACACTTGTGATGGGCCGTGTACACTAGTGACGGACCGTGTTCGTATTCAAGGGAATGGGTAATCTATGCACATGGCGTGCTCTTATAAGAGACGCGCGTAGAAACCGTAAGTTAAGAAAGAAGGCTAGAAAACAAGATAAAAATTGAAGAGGAAAGTGAGAGGTGCTGGAATACAGGACAGCATTGAACCGCCAAATAAAGATGGTCAGTGAAAAGATAAAAAACCTAAGTTATTCCAGCAAAAAGACGGCATACCCAACCTACAGCTCAGGACCTCACTTCCTCCCTCTGGGAGTGGTAATTTCCATAGATACAAGACAAAGTCTGGCTTACAGTTATTCTAACTCAGCGATGCTCAAATCAAACACTGAGGCTTGTAAAATTTCTTCTAAAGCGATTTTTTAACGTGAAAACCACATACAAGTTTCACTTTACTTTTTTCTTCTCAACTTGAATCGACAGCAGGGCCTAGAATAAGCACAAGATTTTTGTATATTTTGTTGGTCGAGGTCTGACATCCTTTGTTTGAGCTATGATCTCCTTTGTGCGGCTCCCTGGTACTGTGTCCCTGTTTGGTGTAAAAGGCTTCAGTACTTCTGCTTGTGGGGTGCTGACGTGCTCACTACTTCATTATCCCGGCTACGGTATCTTTGCTTCAGTACCTCTATTACGGTATCCCTACTACTGTATATTTGTTACGGTATCCCTTCTACGGTATCCTTGATCCGGTATCCCAGGTACAATATCCCAGGTACGGTATTCCTGCTACTTTTCCTGCTACGGTATACTTGCTACAGTATCCCAGACGCGATGCAGGTCTCGCATACACGCCTGGCAGCGCACAAGATGCAGGGGGATGCAGCATCCCACGCGGTACGCCAGTTCTGCATCGCCTCTGAATCGGTCGATAAAGTTTCGTATTTTGGGGCCGCTGGATCCTCGCTCCTAAACTTCTGGCCTAGAGGCGTCAGGCTGGTAGTGTGCGTGCGTGTGTGTGCGGGTGTGTGAGCGTATTTATGTACGTGAGTGTGTGTGAGCGTATTTATGTGCGTGCGTGTGTGTGAGCGTATTTGTGTGTGTGTGCACGTGCTCGCGCGTTCATGAGCGCGTGCATTGCATGTGCGTGTGTGTGCGTCGGGCCCACACCCTGAGACCGTCACCATCTCGACACAACTCACTAACCCTACACCACCACAAGCACAACACCATGCATCATCACCACCTCACTACCATTTAATATTACCTTTCACTATCACCATTCACTATGCTCACCACACCACCATTTATTATACCCTTTCACTATCACCACCACACCACCATTCACTATCACCACCACCATTCACTATCACCACCACCATTCACTATAACCTTTCACTATCATCACGACACCACCAGTAAAGGAAATGGAGACAAGGAATAGCCGCGATCGATATCATGGGAAATTTGTGTTGGACACACGACACACAGCCCACGACACATACGACACATACACACAGCACACACAGCACACAACCACACAGAGACACAGGGCAGTCCAGGGCAGAACTGAACAACAAATTCAACGCAAGCGAAGGGTTTAGTTTTGGCTGCGTATCCTGGATACTTCACTAGCGACAAACGAGTGCGTTGCTGTTGTGTGACATATATATATATATATAATGCATGCTTTGCAACCTGTACATACGTGAGCTGACGCACATATCGAGGCTATAGCAAAGGAATATTTGAAATATCTACATGTGTGCAGCGTCGTGCTGTTCATTTTGTGTGGAAGTCAAAGCAATTAGTGCGTCCTTCTGTATCTTGCCTGCGCGCCTGTTGGTGCTTCTCCGTGCTGCGTCTAGTAACGCGTCACTCCTGTACATGCTAGTCACTACTACTGCTGAGGTGTAGGAACAAGCAATGCTAGTCTATGGCTTAAATGCTTAATTAAATTTAATATTAGAAAATTTATTTATAATTTAAATTAATTTATTTAGTGATTATCTAATTTTTCGGTGGTTATTTTAACAGCGAAAAATCCTTGTGTGTGTGAGTTCGTGTGATTGCGTGTGCACGTGTGTGTGAGAGACCGCAGCGCACACAAGGAACCACACACACAAACTACACATGAGGTTACAATACACAATCCTCCAGATGCAACGCACAGCCATTGTAAAACACAGACAACCAGGCACAATTGCTCAGAAACCGAGCAGAAATGTAGAAACCGCGAGGGGGAAAGAAAGGGGGGTATGATGGATGTAGGTGTGGTGTGTGTACGTATGAGGCTCGCTGACGTACACAGATGTGCGCTGATCTACATCCATGCTCTAGAATATGCAGGTGTACCTCCTGCATGCATACATTACATATAGACATATATAAATGCATACATACTTTCATATATACATACACTACATGGAGACATACATACATGATGAGCACAAGTGGAGTACATAAGTAGGTTCTCATACATATGTGGACGCGCACTCAACAAAGTACAACCACACAACTCTACACCACACATAGCCACACAAAACAGCAACAACACACACAACACAACATACAGAACACAATAACAACACACACAACACAACATACAACATACGACCGCGCAACATTTACTCTCCACAGTAAAATAAGGCGACGTGACACTTCTTGATCATTCAACACTCTGACTGCGGCAGGTACAACTGAAGTTCAACATTCAAATGAAATCCAAAGTCAATTGTCGTGAGCCATTTTAAAAACATCAAACATGAACTGGATCGTGCCTTCATTTAGCTTTGATTAAGCATTCTTGGAAATTGAGTTTGTGACTGCTGGTCGGTGAGCAGCATTGTGAAAACCCCCTCCGTGGCCACCGGTGGCGCACGTCGCAGTCAAAATGTTAAACAAGACTCATGAGGCCGATACCACGCCAACCATCCCACAGGTAAGATCAGACGAAGCTGCACAACATCTCGGAAAAACTTCACCTTCCTCGCCAGTTTCGATCCCGCCTAACAAGGAGTCCTTCGGTGAGATGATCACGTCTACATGGACCAGGAACTGGCTTATTGTTTCCATCCCAGCGTGTTGTGTGTTGTGTGTGTTGTGTTGAGTGTGTGTTGTGTGTATGTTATGTGTGTGTTATTGCTGTGCTGTGTGGAGGTAGCCGAAACTACATCAGTGCACGAGCAAACCTCAGTTCCCTCACACAAGCCAACCTACACAACCTGGAGAATAACACAAAGCAGATCTCAGCGCACACTTGCCCAGCATGGAAATGTACGGCCCGTACATACAGACGAGGTCAGCATCCCTTATATAATGAAACGCCACGTGCCTCCCTAAATTTTTAAATGAATATATTAATATATTTTTCTTTGTGCGTAATTTGTGTCTTGTCACTACAATGGGCATGTGAGTGAACGCATTAAATTGGTTGGTGCGTGTGTCTGTGACGCTCACAAGGACGCTCAATGACCGTATCTGTGATACGAGTTTCACCAGTGCACAAGTACAAGAATATTTTAATGGCGGGTACTATTGGGATCGATATATTTGTTTGGCATCTACATCTGCAAGATTTGTTCCAGCAAAATATCCAATCCCGGCATTTGTGACGGGCCGTGTACACCAGTGACGGGCCGTGTACACTAGTGACGGGCCGTGTACACTAGTGACGGGCCGTGTACACTAGTGACGGGCCGTGTACATCAGTGACGGGCCGTGTACACTAGTGACGGGCCGTGTACACTAGTGACGGGCCGTGTACACTACTAAATAAGAATGAGAAGAAGACTAGCATCAGAGGAACACACACACACACACACACACCAGAACAGAGCGCGTATGTCTACCAGTAAACTAACGGATTTTTCTTGCGCGCTTCCTTGTGTTGTGGAACGATCTTAATATGGAAAAAAGTTTAATATTCTGTCACTTTGCCTGTGTGTGTGTGTGTGTGTTGTGTGTACCACCTGCTGGTGTGCGTGTGCGTGCGTGCGTGTGTGCACCAACACTGCGCAGTCGGAAATGTGAATGGGAATGTAAGTTTGTGCAGCTGTACGTCCGTGTTTATCGGGCCGGTGTGCTCAGATGGCACCGAATGTTCCTGCAAATGTTCAATGTTTTTCCTCTAATATTTTGCGCGCTTTGCAGGTGTTCTTTAACATTAATTTGATACCGGGCATGCTTTCAATTTTCCAATTTTACATTTTTTCTTTGTCTTTTGTAGGATGTTCGGATCCGTGTCATATGCTTACTTTAAATGTTCCAGCAATGATCATCTACCTTTGCCTTCATTAATGACAGTTTCCAGTCCACCCAACCTTTAAAAAAGCCCTCAATTCACATCAAGCAAAGTAGGATAATTAAATTGAACCAAGTTTGTGTTGTACAAAAAGTGACACACAAGTCCGTCACCAGCCAATGTTTTTGACTAGAAGTTCACATTAAGAATCGGACGTAATCAACTTTGTTACTTTGTTACTGCGTACTTCGCAGTGTGGCCACCATCACTACAGTAACAAAGATGTGCGGAGTGTGGCCACCACCACAGTAATAAAGATGTGCGGAGTGCGGCCATCACTACAGTAACAAAGATGTGCAGCGTACGGCCACCATCACCACAGTAATAAAGATGTGCGGGGTGCGGCCATCACTACAGTAACAAAGATGTGCAGAGTGCGGCCACCATCACCACAGTAATAAAGATGTGCGGAGTGCGGCCATCACTACAGTAACAAAGATGTGCGGAGTGCTGCCATCATCACCACAGTAACAAAGATGTGCGGAGTGCTGCCATCATCACCACAGTAACAAAGATGTGCGGAGTGCCGCCATCACTACAGTAACAAAGATGTGCGGAGTGCGGCCACCATCACCACAGTAACAAAGATGTGCGGAGTGCGGCCATCACTACAGTAACAAAGATGTGCAGAGTGCTGCCATCATCACCACAGTTACAAAGATGTGCGGAGTGGCCGCCATCACTACAGTAACAAAGATGTGCGGAGTGCCGCCATCATCACCACAGTTACAAAGATGTGCGGAGTGCCGCCATCACTACAGTAACAAAGATGTGCGGAGTGCGGCCATCATCACTACAGTAACAAAGATGTGCGGAGTGCGGCCATCACTACAGAACAAAGATGTGCGGAGTGAGGCCATTATCATTACTGTAGTCGCCACAATGTGCAGGCAAGCAACCTTCAAACGAGCTTGTATCCAGGGGGACTAAATATTCTTCCATCGTATCCAGACTACGCGACTGACTCGTGCGACTTGCTTCTGGTGCTCAGAATAACGGCACTGACTAGTCTCTCTCTCTCTCTCGCTCTTTTTTTCTCTCTCTCTCTTTTCTCGCCCCTCTCTCTATATCTCCTGGTGAACGCGCAACAAAAAGAGCGAGAGAGAGAAGAGACGGAGAGAGAGAGAGAGAGATCTGGACCTGCTGTTATGTGAATAATGCATGTGCCGTTGTGAACATATTAGTTGAATCACTAGAGAATATATATAATGAGCTTAGTTTTGCATGTGTGGCAGAACTGTGTGTGTGTGTGTGTATGTATATGAGCGTTTCTTTGTCCTCTCTTCAGCTGCTCGGCCACCACGTCATTTCCTACTGTTGTGAAGAGACAGGCTTACCAAACCTCAAGTTTTCTCACAACCAAGCACAAATAGCTCTTAAAACTCTCACCACACTTATATTCAACACCACACTACGCATCCTTGATGAGTAAATCTCAAAAGAATCCATAGGTGGCGTATAATTTGATGATATGTAGATATCTCTTTGTTCACAAGATGGCTGCCTCGCGCTCTGATTGGTCGAGGGCTGTTGTGAAAGCTGAGAGCGACGGCTGCGTCGTCGCCTGCTACTCAGTTGGCGAGTGGACGTTGTCGAGAGAGGATGGAGCACTTGTAGCAGGAACAAAAACTTCCCTCCCGTCCTACACATAAAGACTATGGTGACCCTACTTTTTGACAATAGATAGAACAGCAACAAATTCCAACAACAGTGAGTGCTGATGCATAAAACAACCAAAGAATAACGGCATCTTCCTGTTTATTTTTTGTGCGTAGTAGCTAGTCCGTCTTATTTTGAGTTCCGTGTTCGCCGCCGCCATTGTGTGTCTCTCTCTCTCTCCAACAAGAATCCTCAAGGTTCCTCGCGCAGAAAATCTGGACCCACTATGAAAACTGAAATTGAATCTGCAACCAAATTCCTGGTTGAATTGATGAAAACTGGGTCGCCATCTTGTGTGAAGCTAAGTGAGGAGCAATTCTCGAGGTTTCGAGCGATCGTTGTAGAATGTCTAACGAGTTATTACGCAGACCACTGGTTTCCGGAGCACCCTGTGAAAGGGTCCGGGTATCGGTGCATCAGAATGAACGGAAAGGTGGACCCTATCTTGGCGAGAGCTGGTCATATCATGGGTCTGGCAGCCCAGTTAATACACTCGATGTTCCCTGCCGAGTTTACGATGTGGGTCGACCCCCACGAAGTGAGTTACAGGATTGGGGAGAACGGCTCCATTTGCGTTCTGTACGAGAACGAGAATATGGTGTCGCGGTCGCCACCGACCCCCCCGAACACGCCACCGAACAAGAAGATTCGTGGGTCGCCTGAGCCTCCTTTCACTCCGATGAAGCTGCAGCCGTTGTTCCACCAACTAACTCCACCACAGGCGCTTTCGTATCACCACTTCTCGTCTCCGTCCAACAATAACAGCAGCAACAACAATAGACGAAGCTCCCCTCACCACCACCAATACCAGCTGCTGCAACAACACCAGCTGGCGCTATTGAAGGAAGCCAACAATACCAATTGTAAAGACGCGCTCAGGCACAATCACGTGTTGCCGCTGGAGAGGCTTTTCGTCTCCAGCTGATCAGATGAACTTTTCTAACCGATCTCACGAGGAAGGAAGGAAGGGCTTGCTGTACAGTACAATCTCTGCCGCCGCAATTCTGATGTGTAAATAGTATACTTTATTATATTATAGAGATGTATAAGGAGGAGGCGGCAGTGGTGCGTGACTCTGTGATGTTTTTGGCTGGGGAAGCATAAATCCTTTTTCAAACCCACGGTTTCTGATGGAACATTTTTCTAGCGCGCTCCAGCGCAGACGGATGGATCGATAGACGGAACTTGACGTCTAGGTTCTTTTGAAGATGTTCTGTCAACAATATTATTGCGACGATGGATGACAATCAACGAATTAACCTTAGGCGTGCTTTGTTCGGTCGGTCTCTGTCTGCCAGGACTGCGCCTGTACAGACTAAGTCAGGCTGGGATTTTGGGATGTATGACTTCGCCCACCACTCAAAAATCCTTCATATGGTACAAAGTCAACATTTTTTCTTCAAGTGTCTGTGATGAATGAAGTTGAGTGATGCTGCTGCTGCTGCTGCTGCCATTTCGCATCATTGCTCTGGAATGGTGATCATTTCACTTGCGTTCTAGAATGGTGATATTTTCATTCTGGAATCTAGAATGATCATTTTGCTAGCGTTCTAGAATGGCGATATCTCTATTTTAGAATGACGAATGCGTTCTAGAATGATGATCATTTTCCCTCCGGCTGCTTGACAGACGATGATAAATATTCTTTATTACCGTCCGTGAAGAAGTCGTTGGTATGAGCGAGTGGTAGATATTAACGACCAGTGTCCCTGCGATTCTGCTTCGAAGTCCAAAAGTGTAACTCTAACGCTTGTAACGAACTGCCAACCAGTGAGCCTCAACATCTGAAATTTGCTGCCTGCTGAGTTTCGTTACTCCATGTAAAATGAAGATTATTTTCTCCTCTCCTCTAACGAAAATTACGTGAAAATTCTGTTTCCTGTTTGAAAATAACCTGAAAATTCTGTTTTCTTGCGACTTTTGAAAATATCGTGAAAATTAAATTTTCTCTCCTCCAACGAAGACAACGTGAAAATTCTGTTCCCTTTCGACGATCGAAGATAATTTGAAAATTCTTTTTCTTCATACGAAAATTCTTTTTTCTCCCTCTTCCTACGAAGAAACCTGAAAATTCTGATTCCCTTGCGACGTTTGAAGATAACTTGGAAATTCTCTTTCCTGTTTGAAGATACCTGAAAATTGAAAATTATGTCTCCTTGCTTCATTTGAAAATATTAACGAAAATGGAAAAAAGTGCTACGTGTTTGCGTGACCGTGGAAAACTGTGTTTCAATTGTTCTGTTCGTGTAATTCATTTTACGCAGGAGGATTCTTTAATTGATTCACAAATTGTCGCCACACGGAAATCAACAAATGACGTCGGACGTTTTGTTTCTACGAATTCGTGCTTCGAGTCTAACAGTGTTTTTTTTCTACTTTTCAATTTTTGTCCGAATTTTTCCGTTGAGGTTTAGTCATGAATATTACTTACTTAATTGATTGATCGTATACTTTTCTTAGCGTCATTTCAATAACTGAATAGGGCTTTACCATGTATTTAATTGTCTTGCGAATTCGCCATTTTGAATCCTTCCTTTGTCTAAAAAATAATTGCTGTAAATTTTCTGTCAGTAAAGTTTTAGATTCCCGACGCTATTTTCTGCATCACCAGTTTCAATTTCCCAATGGTTGCGTTTAATAAATCAATAAAATAAATCAGAAGTTTGTGTCGATCGAAAACTTCTGAAATGTTGAAATTGAAGTGAAATTAAGCAATTCCTTGGAATGCATTGCAGGAGAAATTCGGGAGTTGAGAGAACTCGGTGTGTTGGTTCTGAAGCAGAGGAGAGAAAGTGCAGTGTTACGTTTCTGTTCTTCTAAGCGAGTTGATCAGGATTACTTACCGTTATTCTGCCACGTTTGGCAGCGAGTGTATTTTGTCTGCATCGCCAGAAATCTTTTCTCCATCCATTAATGGGTTGCAATTCTTCATAATAACGGACTTTTTCTTCTCTTATTTTGTTGCTTTCACCTAACATGAGCAAGTAGGCCATCACTACGTTCAGTCAGGCTAGGCCTACCTCTTCTCGTCCAACATGACTAAGTTGACGCCTGTTTACTTGGTGCGTTGGTTTGTAGTCGTGTAAAAAGTTTCATCATTCTTGATTCTTTCTTTTGTCTGTAAATCATCTTCCTGATATTATTTGAAGTAAATAATTTGTTATTATCATCATCGTAATAACTTCATGGAATAATAATCATCATCTCCGTTCGTGATGCTCTTCATCGCTCATGCCTACCATTGTCATTCATGATCATGACCTACGGTTAAAATGCTTGTAATGAATTAGTAGAAAATATAAGAAGCTATGAATGACCAATTACTAGGCCATTAAGTTATTTTGTGATGCTGCTATATTTGTTTGCATTTGAAAGATTTCTCTAGGGTATTACTGTACGGGGGAAAATCGTTAAACGTCACCTAGTTTTCAAGCCATTGAGTAACTGAGGACTTGAATTCTGTTGATTCATTTGTATGTTCGCTTCAATAACAACTATCCGCAATCTCCTGCAACGGTGATCCATATTCATGCCAAGTATGACTTGGTTTAACACTTTGACCGCAACGTGCGCCACCGGTGGCCACGGAGGGGATTTTCATAATTCTGCTGACCGACCAGTAGTCACAAACTCGATTTTCCTAAATACTTAATTAACGCTAAATGAAGGCACGATCCAGTTTATGATTGCTTTTTTCAAAACTATTTATAACAACTAACTTTAAATTCGAGTTGAAATCGAACTTCAGTTTTACCAGTTGCGGTCAAAGTGTTAGAATGACGAGGTTCAGCTGAAGATGAAATTGGCAATTTCGTCTTCCTGTTGATATGACTGCACTACACCCCAGTGAAATTGCGTATTTCTGTTTAACGGATTTTCGTTTGTCTGCCCCGTGCTTTTTTGGTTTTGTAATTCCAAGAGGATTCGTTCCTTTAGTCATGACGATGTGCAATGCTTCTAAAATTAAATTGAATGGTGCGATGAGGTGGACGTAACCAAGTGGTTTTAATTGGAATTAGGGACATGTGTTTGTGTGAGTGTGAATACGTTGTCTTCATTCAGATCTGGTAGTTGCGCTAGATGCTCCCCTGTGAAACAATAAACAAGCTCGTGTAGTTCACGAGTAAAATGTGTGTCTTGACCATTGATATATGATGTACGTATGTGAAATAATTGACCTATCTTTCAATTTCAGTCAGTCACATTTTTAATGACTTTTTTTAGTCATTTGTTGTTTCATTGCAGTGTAGTAGGTCGGTACGTACGTACCAATTCAAGTGTTCAATTGTATTGATTACACTATAAACCTGAGAATATATCTCTCTCTTCCTTCCCTGGTTTCCAGTCGCACGGCATGGAAAAAATAAAAAATGAATAACCGTTTAAAAAATCCCAAAAAAATCGAAAACGACTCGCGAAGTTTGAGGACGACGCGAGTTATCTTTGTGTTGTTGCGACTGAAAACCAGGGAAATGCCGACATTATTAGAGGTTGCTATGGTTCTCGTATCTGAGATTTTGTTGTACGAGGTTAACATGCAAACATGTGGCTGATATGTAAGGGTGTCTTATATATGTGGGTGTCCCACATATATATATATGTGTGGGACGCTGCTTAAAACGAGGTGTGACTTATATGCAGTCACGCTCAATTTGAGTAGCGTGTCTTTGGGCACTAAGTCGATATAAAGTCATTTCTCTACGTCACACATATTTGTGTGATTACTTTGTGTATACAGACTTGTTATGATCTCTGATATCAATGCTCCTGGCACGCGGTAATCAATCTCTCATTGTCTGAAGATGAATATTCTTATAACCAGAGTGTACTAATTTAAATTGGAATGTTTTTATTGCGTACTGGGTACTCAAAACTGCGAGAAAATCATTTACCAATTTAATGAGCTTTTTTAATAAATCATGTGAACAGCAGTGTTTTTTCAAATCGTAAGTTCTTTTTCTTGAATCAAATACCTCACTTGTTTTAATAATAATTTTTTTGGACATTACCTTCGTTTCGTTGTAATTTTGAATGCGAAAGAAATTTTCGGTTTTGTAGAACAAAGTCATTCATTTTCGCACACGTATGCCATTGACTGCCCAGTGCGCGTTACTACCTCCGCCATATTTGATAGTCTCTCCATCTGTCAGTTAACCATAGTTGCTTCTTCTATCTTGGTCGAGACACAATTTCTGGTCCGTCGATTAGCTATGTTAATTTGTAAATTATGTATGTACGTATGGTGTTGTAAAAATTGAATACATTATATTTACTTTAAGAAGAAATTGCTTTGAGATGAGAAGAAATAGCGATACTATCCTGAAATCCTAACCTAGGAGTAGTGAGTATGGCCATTGAAATGCAAATTGGTGGGTGCGTGTAGTGATCGACGACGCAATTTCTTACAAGCGGTGCAAGGCTACGTGATATCCTTTTAATTAAGTGCCACGGCTGCGTACATTCTAGGAACATCTATTGAGATCACTCGAGGACATGTTACTCATTGTAATCCATTCATCTTTGGATAGTTGGTAGGGGATTTTCGGTGTGGTGTGTGAGAGGCTGAGCGAATGCATAGATGATGGTGGTGCTTAGGATCGTATCTAAGGGTTAGATCGTATCTAGGGGTAAATTCAGAATGACGATTCTTGTGTCTCTCACTTCGAGGAAACCAAGTTTTTTTTAAATGATTGATTAATATGTGTTTTTTTTTACCGTATCCTCCATCGCAACTTCATCTGATTATATTTTTTCTATCCTAGTCAACTTGTTTTGGTTTGGTAACATGAATGAATCATTAGTTGTGTCTCATCGATCAGTCAATCAATCATTGTGCATCGTAACCGAACTCATTTTTCACGATTTCTTCTGCAATTGTAATGGAGGGAGAAGAGAGGAAGGCAAAGAAAGATGAGATCTTGGTCTCTATATTATAAATATTTTTTTGACTGTCAGTACGTATGATAGGTTTCTGAGTTAGGTAGGCGAGTGAGAACATATTTATACATATGCTTCTTTGCTCTCATGATCCCAGCCTTTCTGTTGTTTTTATTAATTCTTGTCTTGAAGTCTTCTTACTTTATGATTGACCCACCACCAGAAATTCACCAAACACACTCGTTGCCCCGTTAATTTCATCACTTTCTAAACCACTACTGTACCACTATACTACCACTTCTACATCGTTATTATTATAATTATTGATGCTCGCTATATTTGCTTCTTTTTCGCTGGATGTCGTTTTCCACAATTTTTCACTTTCGGCACCTATAAAAATACCTACGATGTCTCTCTACAACGCTAAGGCTTGCATAAATAGTTTTCCTTCTTCTTGGTTTTTAATAATTTTGTTTTCTTCGAGTAAAGAATGGAAATAAGGTTAAGTGTGGGGTAGTTCCGTGTAAATATTTATGGAGGAACTTTATAAAATGATGTTCGAGTGTGAGCCAATGGCAGTGTCATTGACTGAGTGCTGCTTACTGTTCAGTACCTGACTCTCGAGTTGCTGAGTGAATGTGTGTGTGTGTGTGCGCGTGTGTGTGAGACTATGGTGGTGAACTACGCAACTCAACGGGGGTTTTGGGAGCTACAAGTACAATTTTCCATCCCTCCCTTAATATCCTGTAAGCTTTTCAATAAGCCCTCGGTACTGCCAACCTTTTTTGTCGTGATCGAGCATTGTGTAAAGAATTGTTTTTAATTATACCGAACGAATTTTCGACCCGAGCATCGGGAAAGGTTGTCTGTCGTGGTTGAGACGATGAGAACGATGTACAAGGGACGCTAATATGGATAGTAGAGGTTCTTCTTCGTCACTGTAGATGACAGAAGTGTCTGTATGATCCAAATATCCATGCACCTATATCGTCTCTTTTTTGAAAGCCTATCGAATTTAGATTTTGTACAAGTTTTCTCTCTAAGGCTACTACGATGGAAGGGAAATTGATATGTGATTTATTTTATAGATCGATGATATTCTAGGTGTTGCTGGTGCACAATGTAAAAAGGTCCATCCAAAGCTCATTAGTTAACTGTACCTTACTATGATTTGGGTTCCATAACGACCTTGGTCAACAAAACTTGCTACATCCAAGCAGTCAGTGATGAACCCTATTTCATAGACGTGATCATCACCTTCTCTTGCTACCTGTTCATTTCATGTTAATTAAGTGAGTAAAACATTTATTTGATTTCGATCCACGCTATAGCTTAGCCCAGGCAGGCATTGATGTTTTTTAAGAATACTATTATTTTCCTGTGTTACATAGATATTAATTATGCCTCCCCCTGATCTCGATACGTCTTAATAAATAAATAAATAAATAATGAAAGGAAACGATTGTTAGATACATAGTTACATTTTCGCTGTGACTTATTTCGATTTTTTATGACTTGGGTGCTTACTTTGTAAGGGATCTTCGTTTAATCAACTCTGCTTATTAGCGCTTCTTTCTTTGAGTGTGATGGGAATTTGTTATCCAACATTGACTATTTAAGTTCTACTGAAACTACACTTCTTGTTGTGTTATTTATAATAATAAGTTATCAATAAATTCCTTGTGTTTGATAACTGAGGTGATGAGAACTCGTAACCACATTTATAACTTGTAAATTTTTGATGACATGAGCGAAATGACGAAACTCTTCAGTCGTTCGTGTTGAATTGAAATGGGTCAGATCAAGACGCCGTGGAACTTGGAAGGTTTCCCCCAAGTCCAAATTCAGTTGGAGAAGAAACCTTGCGGTGGCTCACAACTGCTGTGTGTCTCGAGCATTGTGTGCGACTCGCTGTTTTCCCAACCTCGATTTAGATCAGCAGCAAAGCTAATTTTTTGCAATTTTTTTGTTCACACGAACTAGAAATTCCGCTGTGCTAAATTGTGTGTGTGAACTCATTCGCACCGCTATGGTACGTAGTTCTTATATTTCGAGCTTCTTTGCACTGTCACCCAAAATTCTGCGCTGAATGCGCTCTTCGAAATTTACGATTCTAGCAACATGACGTTCATTTTGATTTCGCATGTGAGGACTAAATTGACGTAAGACCGCTGATCTACAGTGAAAATTTATGGTTCTAGAGAAGACTCAATTACTCATACAGTACATATCTACCCCCTCATTGGCTACTTCTGACGCGAACTCTCATCCAATCCCCAGACGGTTTCCTACTTACGTCATTTCATAAGTGAACTTACGACTTTGTACGCTTTCAAAATAGCCATCACACTTCCCACCGCATTTCGACTGGTGCGTGACTTTTTGGAATCCAGTGCAGAAAGTCTCTTCAAGTCACATAGAAAGTGTGCCTAGAAGGGAGAACTGTTAAATCAAACAATTTAAAGCGCTCGTGTAATAATTAACTTACCATGCAAAAGATGCCATTTTGCGTCCCGTTACCAAGTCTGCTGCCCGCAGAAACAGGACCGATCTTGACGCATAATCTTAAGTAGGATTTTCTAATTTTTATTATCATGTACTGGTAGTTGCCTTTTTAACAAGAATTCTGGTCATGTATTTTTGTGTACTGTCCTCTATTGTTTTTAGATAATCTTAAATAATATGTTTTTATTGTGATTTTCTGATGTTTAGAGGTTGGCACGTTATGCGGCGTATGGGGGATAATGCATGTTTTTATTTAACACAGGACTGCGTTTTAGCATTCATTATAAATATTAATAATAATAATAATGATAATAAGAAAGGGCGGCAAATGCGTGATGTAGGAGGTAGGTGGCCCAAACCAATTTTTTTAAAAAGTCATCATCATAAGAAAACATAGGAGATAACTAAATATCATTTGAATTAAAACCAACTATTCTAACATTCCATCCAATGGACCCTATGTTGTATGTGCGACTGTTACGCTTGTTTTCTTCCGTTTCTTCATTGTTTTTTTTTTCTCGAGGAAATATTTTACGTTCTTACGATATTGACGGAAACCTTCTTTGTTCCCTCACGAGGCTACGTAACTTTCAGGGGTGTGAGGCGGCCAAGTCGTTAGCCAATCAGAGACGTTCAAGGATCTCGACGGTTTCATTTTGAGATACGTAATCTTGAGCTTTTCTTCATTGGTATAGCTTCATATTACTGACGCTTACTTGAACAACCCTGTCATGGTTTGAGCCTCACCAGGAGGGGGATTTAATAACAAACAAAAGCAACAATACAGAAAGTAAGACTTGAGGTGGCTCCTTCTTCACCATAACACCCAGTTATGGCCGGCCAATTGCTGTACGAATATCTATGGTGGCACCACAAATGAAACTATGTGCAAATAGCGTATGGAACATTTTAGTCAATATAAGCCTGACCTTCCTTGGGCTGATCGAAGTCGTAATGGTGATGCGTGAATGTGGTGCGAGTGTTCTTACCGAACTTTGTCTTGGAGTTGGCTCACGGTTGCCCCCCATGTTCAGTGCGCAACGCACACAGTGCGCGTGTCCGGGCAGCAAGACTGCTTGCGCTCGTTCGCTTGCGCGCGTTTGCTTGAGCAATGTACGCTTCTTCACATTAGGTTGTACAGATATTGTAATTTTGCGTTTTCTCAAAGCGTCGTCCCTTTTGAGCAACGGAATTCTTAAGGTGTTCTGAGTGAAAGCGTCGCACTGCCAACAGAAGGGGTCGCTTGCTAACCATGTCAAGGTTTGGTGTATGAACAACTACAGCAGTTGATGTTTTATGAATGAATGAGAGCACTTGAGTAGTAATAAAAGTGGGTGTGACAGTAAGTTTTGCCTTAGCGTCAGTCATGATGTGTAGCTGCTTCTTGGTTATTACATGAAAGCATCGTTTTTTATCGACTGCCCGAAAATAATGAAAAAAATACACGCGAAACTTCAATTTCAAGACTACCCCTATCTTTCAATCTAAGTTAAGAATACTTTTCTAAATAAGCAGAAAGACTAAAAAATAAAGAATGCAGAATGAAAATAAATGTGTTTGATTTCCTTCGCTGTAGTTGCATCCCTTCTTACGACACTAAGATGGGACAAAGAAACTGTCAAATATTCCACAGAAAATTTCATGATATTACTTGAGTGAAGCATTTCACCTGACAGCAGCGTCATTTTTAGCAAGGAAATCCGGGCTGGAAACTAAAAACTGAGATTAGAGTGTAATTTCAAATTTTGTGAGATGACCACTTCCTGAAACTCATTCCTTGCGAACTGCGTCATGCGGTCATAATAGCGATATCAGTCTGATAAGCCGTGAACATTTAATTTAATCCATCACAAACTGATAATCCGTGAACATTTAATAACCCGTGAGCATTTGATTAATTTAATCCATCACAAACTGATAATCCGTGAACATTTAATAATTCGTTAGCTTCCATTCTCAAGTAACGAATGTATTGACTACCATTGAGTACTGTTGATACGACCGTAGAGTGTAGATATTCTAAACATTTCTCGGGATAAATGTTTTTACTGAAGTAGTGAATAGAACTTCACGCAATAACCAACCTCATTGAATGAGAGCGTATCTGAGATACGGGCTTTACTACCTCGATATTTAGTTCTCAGCTCCAGTCAGGGCTGGTGAATAAATATTCAGTCGTCAGCTTCAGTCAGGATTGGTAACTAAATATTGAGGTAGTAAAGCCTGTATCACAGATACGCTCCCATCCAGTTCAGTTCGCTGTTGCGTAGAATTCTGTTCACTGCCTCAGTAATTTCCCCTAGCTTGGAAACTATATAGATAGCCCAGCCAGTGTATAGAACGGGGCTGGGTGCAAATGCATCTCGGAATATTGCACAGAGAATGACAAAAATTACGTTGATACAAGTAGTATAACTTGTTACGAACACAATTTCCTATGACATCAAAGGAGCTTACCTAAAAAAAAATACAAAAGTGTGTCGAAAATGTCATAATAAGAGATTTACTCAGCTTCGTGAGCTGACGTGTGGCTCGCGAGCTTTGAGGTGAACAAAAAGATGAAATTGAAACTTTCAGATATACAGGGTGCGCCAGAGAAACTTACTTATTTGAAAGGTCAATAAAAACAAAAGTACTTCAGTTATTGTTTTAAATTATTTTTTATTTGAGAATACAATATCCGAATTTTTTTTCATGTTGTCTTGAAAATGACATCGGATAAATGGCGACCCCCATTGCGCATACACTGATGAAGTCGATTTTTGAAATTCGTATCCACTCTTTGCAGCATTTCAATCGGTATGTTGGCGATGGCGTCGCGAATGTTGTTCTTGAGGTGTGCTATGGTCCGTGGTCGATCGACATAAA
>JACJUY010006598.1:0-44485 GCA_014220935.1 Platorchestia sp. MABIK
TGATGTACTCCATATATCACGACAATTGCAAACTAAATTGAACATCTCAGCGGACGATCCAAAATTCATAACGAAATGCTGACAGAGAAGAGGATCACGACACTCTACGCTGTATGCCTGAGCGGACAAGCAGTTGTGCGCTCTACGTATCACACCACATGGGACCAGCCGTACTAGACGTAGTGTGAAATCCAGTTCGAGAAACAGTGGCCCGTGTGTCAATGAGATAGCCCATCAAAATAAATTGGACGCTAGAACTGACATAGAACAAAAACGTGAACTAAATATTTGGATGGAAATGATTTACGCAATGCTGGATATTACGGGATTCAACAGTGCAGGCTGTTTAACACACAAGACCAGCTATTCAATAATGCAGGCTGTTGAATCAAATAAAAACTTGTAATGCTTTGATGTTTACTTCCAGTTTTGCATAATTCTTGATAAAAAAAAAGGTAGAGTACGAGACGAGCTGTATCGTTTCTTGCACGCACTCCAACACTCTGTAGACGCACCCCTTCAACCCAAGCCTCTCTTCCAATCAAATACATAGTTACGGTATAGTCTAATTAGAATCCTCTATCCCTGGCACAACAAAACATGTATAATTATCATTGCTTGACTTAAGAATAGATGTTAGTTCAAGTCTCTCTAACTGGAACAAAGGCGTTCCGAAGAGAGGAAAGAAGAAGGCTCAATTTAGTGTGGACTTAAGGGAACGCGTAATCTATGCACAAGGTACACAGAATCAGTGAGTTAAAAAAGAAGTTCATGGAACAAGATAGAAGTTGAAGATGAAAGTATTAGGTGTTGAAAAATAAGACAACAGTGAACCGAAAGATGGTTTGTAACAAACAAAAAAACTTGTCCTACTTCAACAAAATGAAGACCTACCCAACCTTTAGCGCGGGACTTCAAATATCCCCTGGGAGTGCAAATTTCCATAGATACAATAGTTGCATCACCTGAAGGAAGGCAATGAGAAGTAAACTACATCCTTCGTCCAACTCAAAACCAGCATTTCTCACTACAAGCCCAAGCTCTGAAGTACTCTTACTCTAGTCCGGCAGTAGGCGGTCTGCTTATAGTGGTGCTCCCTATCACAACACATGATTTTGCCCAGGAGAGGCTGAGGCTGATCATTTCCTTACATCTTCACTATAAAGGCAACCAGCGTATTCATGAACACCGTATGTCTCTCGGCAAGCACATAAAGGAAGAAAACTTGATACTAATATTTGAGCTACACAGCTCACCTGCACAGGGAAGGATTGCTGATTCGAGTGGCCAAGGCCCAGACAGCCGCCGATGTTACGTCCCCATGAGTACAAGTTGCCGCTGTCGGTGATGCAGGCGGCCATGTGCACCCCACACACCACTGACACCACCTGAGCACGGTATGACCATCACTGCGACATTGAATTCTAACAAGGGGGCTGTAAACGGTCGGGGTATGAGCTTTGTAGGAGAGCATAAAACATCAGATAAGACAGTGGCAGAGTAAGGTTTTGCAGCCACAACGGGGAAAATATTTTAAAATACTTGCATATGAAAGATGGTGAGCAACTATAAAAAAATTGAGGAATGAGAAAAGAAATTGAGGAATGAGAAAAGAAATTGAGGAATGAGAAAAGAAATTGAGGAATGAGAAAAGAAATTGAGGAATGAGAAAAGAAATTGAAGAATGAGAAAAGAAATTGAGGAATGAGAAAAGAAATCGAGGAATGGGAAAAGAAATTGAGGAATGAGAAAAGAAATTGAGGAATGAGAAAAGAAATATACGCACGAGGGACAATTTTATTCTACGTAAGACAAGAAATTGACGTAGATATAAGTACAGAAAACTCATAAATACAGAAGCTGAGAATACAAAAACATGATGGAATTGAAGAAGACTCATAATGATGTGAAGGAGGTAGGTTAAAATTCTTTAATGAGTCGTAAGCATCAAAAATCAAACATAAGTGGCAGCAAAAGTGGGTAGCCAAAGTCAACGCGTGGCGAATTCACCAAATAAGGATGGCACTAAAAGAAATGAGACCTGTAATGACAACAAGGCTGCGTGGTCCACGCGAGCGCTGAAAGGAAAGTTGTGTGCCAGCGTTGGGTGAACAGAAACTCTTCAATGGCGTCTTTCGGTCAGGTGTTGACGGAATGCTTGTACAATTTACCTGATCCGTAAAAAAGCGCGATAATTCAAGTTCGTACCCAGTGGTAAGTGTACAAAAATTTATTGAGGGAATTAAAAGTATAAAAAGAGGAAACAGCAATAGAGGAGAATATTTAGGCCAACTTTATTGCATGATTTCATGCAAAGGAAAATGAAGTAGTGACGACAGAATTATTTTGAATAAAGATGAACATTGAGAAAGAGCGTCATAAAATCCCAGGTACTAAGAGGCCACCTTTGTATCAGTACTGTCATTAGGTGGTTGAAGGCAATGAAATTTCATTTTGAATAGAAGAACCCGTGGCTGAAGACAGGCTGAGAGAAGCACTGAAACACGCGAGACCAGCTCTCAACTAGACACGTGAACAAGTAAGAGTGAACATCCGCTGGCACAAGGGAATGATGGGATTTTCTCCAAGCAAAGTAAAAAGACTGTGAAAAAATGGTTTATAGAAAAAATCTCAAGAAAATACGCACTAGTAGCGCCACTAGCTCAGCATGGTGCTGCATCTGGCAGTGAGTACAAGCGAGTCTTACCACTTCCGGTGTTCAAACCAAGCTTCTTGATTATAATATTCGCAAGCTTGAGATAGGTTAGGGACAAATGATGAGGTCACCTTTTTTGCATCAGGTAATAGATCACTTATAGTACTATAAACAAGGCAGAGTATCAGTTTATAATGTTAAGATGTGTAAAAAATATTCTCTCAGGATCAACGAAGCCAAACCAAATTAAAGGCACACCCATAAAACATGAATGAGAACCTATGGAAAAATTGATGACAGAATTATCTAAACAATAATTTTGATAACAAAACTCAAGGGCGTAACATTTTTCCCCAAGAAGAAGGTTCACTCTCTTAACTGAAAGCAATCAACTCTTGAAACCTCAAGAATAAAAGAGAAAACCGCTCTGACCTTGACACCAGGATGGTAGGCATTACGACCGAAAAGAGGCGGCGGGATGAGTTGAGGTTTGTCGCTCTGCAGGTTGTCTGGCCCGCGACCGAGGGGGCCGAAACCCCAACTGTAAACATCGCCCTCTTCTGCAACACGAGAGAGCGAGCCAATCAGGAGCGGCACACCACACGAGGCGAGCCTTCGCTCACGTATGCGGGGCAGTGAGTACAATAAAAGACGCAAAGGTATTCTCAAGGAGGTGTTGCGTGGACGGTTTCCAATGCATCAGAATATTAAGCCGTACTACATTTCAAACATAAGGGCAGTGTCGTGACCCTCAACGCTACATTATTACAACATTGGGCCACTAATTTCTTGATGTAACCAGGTGTTGTACTCAGGTGTTTTAAATCAATTCAGGTCTCTCAGCATTGATAACAACTTCCGCTAGAGAATCAGAAAATAAATATAACTAAACTTCTACGAGAACATGGCAGAAAATTTATTTATACTTCTGTAATGTGAATCAGACCATGCCTTCGGTTATCGATCATCAATGGTATTGAACTAATATCTCTATTTTCCTCATAATAAACCGGTTATTATTACTCTCAAGTGAAGATCTGGGTAAACATTTGGCAGCCCTAAAGAGTAGCGAAAAACTGACTGTTCTTTAGTTGAACATTGTTTTCAAAAAGCTCAAATTTTAATCTCTAGACCAGAAAAAAGCTAATCAGGTGCTCCTGGTGTCTGCCAGGACAGAGGTACCCTGGCTACCCACCATTGACCAGGAAGCACGCAGAGCCAGACGCACCCACGTCCACAACACGGCCGACGTACGGCGGCACCGGCAGGCGGCGCGGGGTGTGCACTTGCGGCTCCTCACTCACGGCCTGCAGCTGGCCGTACTCGTTGTTGCCCCACCCCACAACTTCTCCCTCCTCTGAAACAGACGCATTCACTAATATTAAATGTGAACTCATATGGAGACGTACTGCCGAGCGTGAAGCGTGTAGCTGTGACATCTCTAAGTTCATGAAGACCTCGAGTAACTCTTCGGTTGACGCGAACTCCCTGAGAGCAAGGCCTCCTACCATGCAGAAGAGCCATGCAGATTTTTCCCATTTCACTAGGCTTTAAGAGTAGTCTACCACAGCGCAACCTCCGTAAAAAGATAAACCACAGTCGCAATAAGAGGAGTTTAGTGATAGAATCGCTACAGCTGCGTCCAACATATTTGTGTTCACACAAGTACAACTCTTGCTGTGCAGAAAAATTCATTGGCATCATTGCCTCCAAACAAAGCGCAAAACTCTTACTGAACGTCTGACGATGAGATCGCCTCGTTGAGCAATTCATTGACAAGGTGGCTGGCAGTTACATTACTGGTGAGGTCTTGCCCGACCCACAAAAAGAAACCAAATAGCTGAAGTTCCTAGAAAATTAAATGACGTACATTTCCCAATTAGTTCAAATAACTTGTTTTCTGAATTTTCCTTCGAAGTTCCTTCATTAAAAACAGGTGATTGTCATTCTCGAAACTCTGTATTTTTTGAGTGGAATATGAACTGTGCAAATATATAGATAATGCTGAAGCGTCGCCAGAGGCATCGTAAGTGCATCGGATGTGTTAGAGAATAAATAATTATTTTTAGTTAGTTTATGCCTCCCTATCCGCCGCAAAGGTGATCCAAAGAGAGGAAGGATGAAGGCACCATTTAGTCTGGAGTTAAGCGAACACAGAATCTGTGCAGAAAGGGCATAGACACGGTAAGTTGGGAACGAAGATTATGAAGTAAGATAAAATTTGAAGTAGGTCATGAAAAACAGGAAAAACAGGACAAAAGTTCCTGGCTCAAAAGATCCATAAATTTCATTTCTCAATCAGCAAAATTAATGAGAGAAATATCTACTCAAAGTACCGTCTCTTGTAATCGAACAGGTGGTAGCCAGAAGCGTTTATTTTTTGTAGAATTTGAGGCATGATTACGATAAGTCTGTTTTTCAAATAGCTGTTCTAGTACAGTTTTGTACTACATCCAGGCCAATTTTCAGACTCCTAACATGAAAGTTAGTTGTTGAACACAAAACACCAATTGGCACAATAAGAGCTTGCGAACGAGATCTTGGCTCGTCCTCCAAATCTACAGGCAAGGCAATGTTGAAGTCTCACAACTGCAGACTTATGTTATTTTTCAAATATTTTACAAGTCGGCACGACTGAACACTAACACAAAAATCACTAGCAAAAATAAGCAGACTCCAATCATTCAACAATTGCAAAGAAATTTATCTCAAAAACGCTACACCAGTTGATTTGCGACTATGAACGTTCAATATCACTCAAGTGGCATTTTTAAGCGCGAATTATGACAAGACTTTGATGATGGTGACTATTTGAGACTAATCAGTATGCTGACCCGTTTAAACTTAACGAGGAATTTCAAAATCATCTCATCCAGGATGGAAAATAAATAAACTTGAACCAAAAACGCCAAGTTCGGCATCGTAAAAATCCACCGCTGAGGAGAATTTGTGCCCTCAAAAAAACAAGATGCTAACGTTTTTTGGCAATTCTGATTCTTCAGTCCTTTGCACTTGAACATCTTCTCAAAGTCACCAAAAATTGACATCTGGTTCCTGAAAGCTATTCAAGAAATTCAATTTCAATAATGGCTAGTGGTACGTGAAATTGCGGGTAAGTACTTTGGAGCCTTCCCGGAGTCGGAAGGTTTCACAGGACTTAGAAAGTCACGACTTGAGAGCGGATCCACTCAAAATTTTTGAAAAAATTCACTTGACGGAAGAGAAAAAACACTACCTATAGGTAAATCACCAATTTCCAACACATTTTGTCTCCAAAAATATTCTCTGGGACGACGATAAACGCATCAAAAAAGTAAAAATGAGGGTATCACCAAAATGAGTCGAATTTGAGTGGCCAAAAATGAGTCGAATTAGAGTGGCCAAAAATGAGTGTTATCGGGTTAATTTCCGAAACAATGAATATCTCTAGTAACTCTAGAAACACTACCCATGCATCAAAAAACAGGTGCGAGGCCCCAAATGGGTCCAAAATGGGTTAAACATTAAATTTCAATAAATCATCTTCAAACCCTCGGATGGAAACGAAAATCATGAAAGCATCAATGATTCATTGTTCTACAGTCATATAAAAGGTTCAAAACCCAAGAAAACCCCTTTTAAAGCCTCAAAATGGGAAAGGAAAAATTCCGAAACACTTGTCCAATCGACTCGCACCAAGAAACGACCGTTTTCGAGGTTATTTTGAATTTTTCTCAAAAATTTGATGACCTACACCTTTTAGTGCAGTTTCAAACGATAGGTCTTGTCAAGGCGCATCACTCAAGTGTTTAACAAGTCCC
This sequence comes from Platorchestia sp. MABIK, assembly GCA_014220935.1. Classification (NCBI taxonomy): domain Eukaryota; kingdom Metazoa; phylum Arthropoda; class Malacostraca; order Amphipoda; family Talitridae; genus Platorchestia; species Platorchestia sp. MABIK. The sequence continues at coordinate 6,457 of JACJUY010006598.1, forward strand.
TCAGGGTCAGCAAGTGGGCTCTAGTTGGTCGAAAGTGTCAAAACTAGGGTTAAAAAGGGCCAAAACTCATATCTCGGAACTAAGGCGAAATTCGACAAAAAACTATGTTAAATGCGACCAAAAACCGAGCAGAAAGTGTTTAATAAAGTTTTTCGTGGGTCGCACCCATTTTCCTCAAAAAAGTTTTAAGCGGCGTCTTAGAAGAATTGGGAAATTTGGGGGTAGATATTTTGAGACCCGTTTTGACAAAACCATCGATGTTCATGAGCTGTAAACTTGATAGGTTAGAGAAAAAGTTTCAAACTAAGTTCCATCAGTTTTTGAACTTGTCATTCGTTTAAACAACGCCACAACTGGCGGCCAAATTTGACCTTTGAAAAAACGCATTTTTTCTCCAACTTCAGCACAAAACTTGAGTTGTTTAAGATGGCACTCTGTAAAACTTGCTAGGTGTACTACAACACTTTCATAACTAGTTCTGAAGTTTACAGACTCTCAGGTATAGCTAAAATTTTCAACAAACTTGTTTGATCAACTCCACAAATTTTTGAAAATTTTGGAAAAAATTTTGATCCAAAGTTTCGTCCAAACTTAATTAACCGTTTTGGTAAATGTTGATTTTTTGAAACGCATAACTTTTGAAAATCTATCGTCTATCAGAGTTTGAGCTTGCAAATCTTTGTAGTTTGTCCAAAAAAATGTCAAAATTTGTGCGAAAATCGCAAAAAAAATTTTTTTCACCTTTGACGCGCCAAAAGTGATACTTTTTATCAATTTTTCGCAAAGTAGCAAACTCAGAAAAAACTTTTACATTTTTTCTATAACATCCTTTAATTTGAGCTCCCCAAGTGCATTTGAAGGGTGTTTGGCAGTACTTTGAAAAGACCCCATTTTTGTCGATTTTCGACTTTGACCTCCCAATGAGGGTGATTTTTTCGCCTGATCGAAACGAAAAAAGGCACGGGTAGTGGTGAGAAGGGGCTTTTTCTGCTCAGCAGATTTGAGCGCGCTGCGACGACGCATTCTGGAGGCTAGCTCATGTCAGAACATACACATCGGGTATATAGCACATGTAGGTGATCGCGACGGGCGGCTAGAAAAGAGTATCGATCTTTCTTCCGAATTTTTCACGTTGATTTTAGTTTATCACCAGGATCTATCCGAGAGGTCCGCTCGCGCAAGGAACAAGTGTCACTGATTCTGTGGCAGGTACCTGTCCAGGCCACAGATATCATCATCCAGAAGGTACAGTGACGAAAACAGACACTTCGTATACCTCCGGAGTGGAGCTCAGGTATCTCACATACCCCCAAGAAGCACTACGACCCTGAACACTTTTCCAGCGAAATGACTCACCGGTGGTCATTTAGATGATTTTTATAGTGCTGCTGACCCACCTGCAGTCATTAACTCATTTTTGTTAATACTTAATGGAAGCTAAATAAACGCCCGATCCAGTTAATGTTATCTATTTTCAAAGTTGATTACCACAAATGACTTTAAATTTGAATTAAATATTGAACTTCAGTTTAACACATCGCAGTTAACGTGATAAGAATGGGTAAAGACAAGCTTCTTCAGAGTACCCTCTTCGGGAAATAGTGTGTCATCTTAAACTCAAACTAACAGGTAATAAAACTGAATTTGAGCAAAAATTAGGGTAAGACAACAGTAAATTTTTCTCTAAGCCCCCACTACCTAAAGGTACATTTATAAGCACAAAAGTTTCGCGATATTCCCTGGAAGAAACTAAGGAATACAACTTTTCCCAAACTCTAAAAACTCAAATTAATGTAAATGCAAAAAAAAACAAAGTGGGTCTACACAGAAAGATTAAATCTTCCAGATGTAAGGAGCACACAGTTGTTGGTGCTGCATATGATGAGGAAGCTCTCAGCAACATCAAGTGAATAAGATAAGCTAAACAAAACATCATCACTACGCCTCCCTCAGAAGAAGCTGTAAGACACCCTCAGTTGAACTTTTTCTTGAAGAATAAAGAAGGAATCTGTAAATGTCCCATGAAAAAAGTTTCAACAAAATTTATATACACATCGGAGCTGACGACACAACTCACTGGAGCTACACTAGCGAAGTTGCAGCGAACTGACCAGTGAGGGCGAGCGCGCAGTCGGCCCTGCAGGCGACCTTGACCACCTTGAGGCCGAGCAGGTCTCCTCCCACGCGCCCCACTGCGGGCTCCGGGCCGTAATGCCCCCTGCCGTGCTGGCCGTCCGCTCCCCATCCACACGACCACACCTCGCCGCTCCTCGTCACCATGAAGCTGCGGGAACAAACATGCGTTTGTATGATACTTCACTTCATACGTGTCATCTCAACATCTGCCCCCACAAAACAGCAGGGCAGACAGATTAGATTAAAATTGTCTAAAGCTTCCATAACCACAACAACGTTTCTCCCAAGAGAGGAAGGAAGAAGTCAACATTTAGAGTGGAATTATAGGAACTGACAATCTATGCACTAAGTGTGTCTCCACACCTTGTGCATGGAAACAGCAAGATTTAAAGGTCATGAAACAAGCTCAAAATCTCATGGTCCTTAACAAAATAAAAACCTACTCTATTCCAACAAAGCTACCTAACCACCAGCTCAGGACCTCACAGCAGGGTTAACAACACATCAGACGAGCAAACAAATTTCCTTCAAGCCTTCGTTCCCATGAATCTGGCTCATCAAAGAGTATCAACATTTGAACAGAGATGTTTGTTGAACGATACATCTTCGGTTATATACTGATATTCCTCAATCATTTCTCATGATGCGTGATCTGGATGATTAAATTATCTGGGATAACCTAGCTATGCGAAACTTGCATTTAATTTAATTTAAACACAATCATAGCACAAGCAGAATCTGCAATATATCCACTACATGAAGAAACAAGTTCTCGCTGCTGACAGGGACTAAGGTCACAGTGATAGGCACTCTGATTCTATGATGCAAATTTCCGCCAAATTAACCAATCCCTCGATAATACTCGTATTTGACACCCTGCTTTACGGTTGGACAAGCACTTCTACTAAACCTTAATTGTTAGGTCAATACTAAAACTAATTTGCAAATACCGGAATAATTGAACCTTTATAAATACCATGCACAACTTCTATCTACGTTCTAAGAATTATGCACCAACACTTGACACGAAGTGTCAGTATTCTAGAATGGGGGGCGACCTTGTGTCCTGGCCGGCCTGGAGAGCGCAAACATCAGAGGGGAGTCCAGCAATGGGCGTCCGGCACCAGGAAGTGTCCTCCTTCGGCACCACAGGGCGCCCGCATTGCCCGTAGCTGTTGCAGCCAACGCCAAACACGGCGCCTTTCTCCGTGCGCGCCAGCGTGTGTGCGCGCCCACACGACACCTGCCAGAGTAACAGATATTTAGTGACTTTCACTGGAGCAACTTCACTTGATGGAGAATGGGATATTTTGTTGCTGCATGACATTCATACTCAAGCCCAGTGAAAACATGTTGAAACTGACGAAGCCAAAAATGCTGAATACTAAATATTGTTGTCAGGGATTCCCAAAATAAACAATCCGAATTACTGACATCAGAATCCTACTTCTTTCTGTTTTTGCGACGTGACCTTTAGGTATCGGTTCTTATTACCATCACTCTTTCATAGGTGTCTTCCGACCCAGGTAAATAGAAACTTTGCACTGCCTTGCTCATTTCTTTTAAATATTGTGAAATAAGATTTAGTCCCCATTGTCGCATATTTAACTTAGTTACTGTTTAGAGTCTTAATTAGTCAGTTCTTCGTAGGCGGCACTGTAGTCGACATCTCAAGGAGATTGTTCCGTAGCTGATGCCTGATCGCTGTTTGTCCTACTTGCTTCATCTTCGAGCGTCGGTCGTGCTACCCAATGGAGTGTATTATCTTCTAGTATTACTTATTCTGGGGACGTGATCTAAATTTAATGGATGTGACTTCTATGCAAGAAATTCGGTGTATTGTATTATTCTTGTGAACGTGATATACCTTTTGTCTGTTATATTAAAGTCTGGTAATGCAATGCGTGTTTACTTACTACCAAATCGTTTGGAAGTAAAAGGGGTGGCTGGAACTCTAACAGAGGCAGCAAATGTAATTAGGTCAGCCCTTATATTGCACAAGCGACTCAAACCCCAACAATTGTGGTGTTCATGGTGCTGACAAGAGACAAAAACAACTGTGATGACTGTAAGTAGTCATGATAAATGGAGACGTGACCCAATATATGAAGAGTAGCAAGAAGTGATCTGATGACAAATGTTACAGGCCTCAAATACTCGGACAGAGGGTACTAAAGGCTTTGACATAAAATAATGTGAACTAGGCTTAAGGGATTTATATTCCATACATCCCATAACACCATATTATGCCTACTTTCTATCAGCCATTTATGCTCAGCAGTAATAAAAAAACTCGATTAGGAATACAGAGAATACGGACTTCGCTCTACATGGACAATGATTAGACATTGGAGACACAATCATACAACATTGCTTACATGGACCATGCGGAATACTGGCAAATTGAACACCTAAAATGAATTACAAGGTGCTGACAACTTACAATGGCCATAAAGGTAATCTATTTATCTTCAACAAAAAATATCTACAAAAATAATTTTGCGTACAGGTTTTAAGTGCGATCCGGTTCTAAGAAGATTTGAGAAGCTAAATTTAGTACGAGTATGATGAGCTTCTGCAAGTGAGAGAAAGATAGCCGACAGCCGTCGACAGCACGTAGTGCTATAGAGCTTGTCTCACATTACTGGTACCCCACACATCATCTTTCAGTAAGCTGCCTGTGCTCATTGAGAAAGGGATTTCCTTTACTCAACTTTACTTAACCCACTAGTGCTGAGTTGTATTTTCTCAAGAAGCACAAGGAAATATCGTTGCACACAGGGAAACCTCTTGCTTTGCCATTAGATGACAATATCAGTTATTAAGCATTGGAATCTATGTAACTAGCCCTTAAGGCAAGGCGCTATGTATTTTTAACTGCACAACTTTCAAACGTTTTTTAACCCCTGAGCGTGATTCCATGCATGAGCGGCTACACTATGCATGGCTCAGTTGCACGTCGCTGCTCGTAGAAGTTGAATGAACAGGAAACTGCGCTCTTTTTGCGCTCTGTAAATAATTTACAGTCAATCAACGGCATAACCACCAAACTATGCTTCAGAGTGACATTTACTAATTTCAATTTAAGCTGTCTAATTAACAAGGAACTCAAATAGTACAAAATATAGAGCTTTAAAAACGAGGAACACAGCTCGTAGGTTAATCATTATTCAATTAATGGTTACACATTGTCCAATCTAAACGTTTCGGAGTCCAGCTCCATCTTCAGTAAGTACAGTCTGAAAACATAAAAAGACAAAAAATTTCGTCTGACATGCTAAAAAAGAAAGACAATTGATAGAAAAATTCATGTAAAAACTTCCAGCGGATAAGAACTATTCATACTATTTAAAACTGGTTTTTCTCTGGCTATGAACAATGANGCAGAGAAGAATGAGGCGGTTGCGCAAGAGGCCTCCCAGTACGATGACTAATTCCACGATGCTGGGCGATGCTGGGAATTAGTCATCATACTGGGATGCCTCTTGCGCAACCGCCTCATTCTTCTCTGCGACTCCATGCAGAGCAGTGTGGTGTTTTACAACCCCCGGTTACAATACGTGGAATTTTTGATGCTCCAGAGGCATTAATTTGCTTTATATTGGTCTATAAGCTGAAGCACTATCTCGAGTTGCCAATCACTCATTGTAGAAAGTGCAAGAAATAAACACATGCACATTAGAACACCTCACGATGAAGTGCAGCTGCACGCTAGGGCAGCTATCGGACGATGACCTTGAAATTATGTGTAAGTCAGTCCTAACTACGCAGTACAGATGCTTGCTTCAAAAGAAGCCGCATCAAAAACCGCAAGCAGTGGAAGATCATGCAGCACTTGTGCAACTGACATGCATGCTTCAAATTTGGGTGAGTTGCGCGTGAGTTTCACGAAGAAACGCATTGTGTAGCCGCGCCTTTACACACAGCAATTCCAAGTAATTGCATCATCTTCCATACCAGACCCAAGGAAGCAGTCAACTCCAAAAATACTCTTTCTTCCCATGGGACCTATAGATTTGGAACTGGGTGTACTATGTATTTTTGGAAATTTGGGGGTTTACTCCAGCTTTTTTCGTTTTTATAAAAGGGAAAGAGAAAATGGTAATAACAGGGACATATCAGGATATTTTCAACAGTTGCTTCTTCTGGATTTTTTGACCTACACAAAACAGATTTCACCAATGGATTTAACATGCGTTCTATAAAGTATGTTGGGATGTTTCAAAATTAGAACCAGAGAAGTTTTCAAATTTTTTTCTTGCATTACATATTACTTTCACAAACCTATTATTTGTCAAACTATAAATCAAAATATAAGCCAAACATCAAATAAAGCAATGTATTCTGAGAGTTTTATCACTTATTCAATAATACAGTGTTAAGGTTCTATTTAATTGGAAAGGTTAAATGAGTAAAAAAAAGAAGATATGACCATTTAGAATCAAATTTAGGGAAGGGAGAATCTATGCACATGATGTGTTCCCGCACAAGCCCCCCCTCCCTCCCAGTGAATATAAACAGTGAGTTATAAAAGAAGTTTATAAAATTAAAAAAAACTGGAAGAAGAAAGTCAGAGATACTGGAAAACAAGACAGCAGTGAACCAAAAACCTATGACCACTAACAAACCAAAAAAACTATTGTTAAAAAAAAAAAGCCTATCCTAATTCTCAGTTTAGGACCTCACAATTTTCTGGGAGTGCTCATTCCCATGGGGACAAAGTTGTATTCCTCTGATGGGATGAGCCAGAAGACAAATAAAAAAACCTTGGAGTCACACCCCTCAAGGATACAAAGCTCAGAGAGGGAGTAGGAGTGAGCAGACTCACCTGAACGACTCGATCACCTCGTTCAACAGCCAGATCGATCGGGGCAGGCTCAGCCAGCATCACTTTCTCTCCTCTCTTGCTGCTGTGATGGCCTGTCCGTGAAAAAAGTTATGTTCTTTACTTTATATGACTTCTACACAATTAATTAAAACTGAAATTTAGCTTTATACTGTTTCAAACATTGAAAAATCTACATGTAGCAATTAACCCTTTAACGCCTGCATTTTTGTACTCATATTACGGTTATCACAACCACCGTCACTAAACTGGCGCCGGCATCAGGTAATCACTGATTTCAGGATGAAGAAGGAACTGTCACTCGGCAGTGAACTCCAAATAACACATTAGGGAACTAATTTAACGAGAAATACAATATATTGAGGCTATTTTCAAAAGAAGACCGTAGAGTCCACTTGGGCGTTAAAGGGTTAACTTGAGTACTTTGAGCAGAGAAAAATCACTAATAATGACTTAGGTACAATGGATTCCACAACAGGTTTTATTTTAATGCAACTGATTTCACAAAAACTGAATCAGGACATTTTGAGTTAACCACCTCCTATTAGATAAGATGCTAATTCAAGTCTTAACTGCAACAAAGGCGTTCTAAAGAGGAGAAGGAGGAAGGGACCATTTAGTATGGACTTAAGAGAACGTGTAATCAATGCACAAGGTACATAGGAAAGAAAAGTAAGAAAGAAGTTCATTAAATAAGATAAAAGAGGAAGAAGAAAGTAGTAGGTGCTGAAAAACAGGACAGCAATGAACCATAAAAAAATGGTCCGCAACAAACCAAAAAAATCTATTTTATTCCAACAAAAGGAAGGCCTACCGAACCTTTAGCTTGGGACCTCACATATTTCTCCTGTACTAGCTCGTATTTATGCCAACATTGACAGGCTTCTTATTTACACTTATGAACAGACCAAGGCATTGCATGAGGGTTACAAATGCACCTCAGCCTTGTCATCCAAAAAATCTCAAACACAATAGCACTTTCTCGATTTTAGGACAACTGCACCTGCAAAACAATTGTTTTTCAGGCAGTAGCTCTTGTTCAACCAAAAAAAGAAATTCTATTTCAAATTTTGAACTTTGTTTTCTGACTGTCCTAACGTTGTTTGTTTTCTAAGCTGCTGAACAGCATACCATCTAAGAGACTGCATGTTTAGCTTGTACCTAACCTATCATTTCATAACCTAACCTGGCTCAACCTCACTTTTCCTGCTCTTTAATTGTAACTTCAACTTTATTGTTCTAACCATCCGGGCAGTCGAGTTGAGGGCAATTTTAATTCGAGGCAATTGTTCTCTTACACTATTCCAACGAAGAGAATATAGCCACACTTGCTCACTGCCTCACTTGAATACATGCACACAACTGGGCAGTGATAGACGTAAGGCCTCCTACTACTCTGAAGTAAATGGTTCCACACCTCACTGCTGGGTTGTGACAGCCGTGTATGGTCGTTCTGGTAAGGTCAGGGTCAGAACACTGAAGAGTAAACTTCACCGTAGATGTATAAGACTTGTCTGCATATTCTTAATTTGTTTATTTTTTTTTGGTTCACTTATGTTTTTTTGTCAGAAAGAGCACTAAAATTCATCCTAAAAACTTGGCCCAAAGAACTAACTTTTCAGAGATAATCTATAAGAATCATTTGAAGACTGGCTCAACTAAGTTGAATAACATTTATATTCTTATGGATATATAATTTAGCCAAAAAGTAAGATAATCAGCGCAACATCATTTTACACACGAGAATAGAAATAAGCGTGACACCGACACTGTCACGTAAGTACAACAGACTTCCATAGAGATGAGTCACTACTGACCCTCGCAGCTTGTCAAGCGCACAGATGGGAAGTGGCATGCTACATTACAAACAATGTAGCGGTAGCACCCACTACACAGTTAAGTAGTGATACGATGTTTTGCCGCTACAGTGCTATGGCTACAGTTGCAATAGTCATGTAGATTATAGAATAAAACTACAAAGGATGTTGGTGTTGTACTGTTAACTTGTTAGATTTTAAGTTAGTTTAAGCCTCCCTTAACTTGTTACCAATGTATAGTTGTATAGGCTATTCAGCATTCTATCCACACTATAAATTAATCTGGCGTCAAGATGAATGTAAACTGAGAGAGGTCAGACAAAAAATAATCTTTATCATCAATCAAAAACTTTCAGACAGCCTCACACAAACTACCAGTAGCAGCAATGAAGAGGACACGGCTGATTTGTTCTTTAATGAACTTCACAAAACACAAAAACACCGTCACGTCAATGAAGGAGAATGATTTGTAAACAACTTTTTGGAAGGTCCGGTGAGCAGCGCTTTGCCTGCCTGTGCTCCTGAATCGTTTCCCTGCAAACCGTTCCTGGAGGTTTTTGCACACTACAACAGGCCAATCTCTTCTAGTGCTGCTGTGCAAAGAATGTTTTCCTTGGGAAAGGAAGTCCTGAAACTAAAGCATCCAAACTTATCAGATAACCATTTTGAAATGCTAGTTTTCCTTTAAGGAAAAGTTTAGTAACTAACTAGAAATATTATTCCGCGTAGTTTGCATGCGACCACAATATCTCGCATGCCATCTAACTTGATGATAGAATGGAACTGGTTAAATCTCTGATATATTTTTTTCCTTTCCAATTTTTCAACTTTACAAAACTGTTGAAGTTCATCAAGTGATACATTACGAAGAAATTCACTCTACATTTCTTCATTGGAAGACTGTCAATCGTTAAAATGTAATACCTCTGAAGTCTACAAAACGCAACGTTTTGATGTACAAACATTATCATCAGGCTGATGGTGAAACGTTTCAGCCTGATGTTTGAACATCAAAACGTTGCGTTTTATAGACTTCAGAGGTATTACATTTTAAAAATTGAGTCTTCCAATAAAGAAACGTTGAGTGAATTTCTTCGTAATTTATCATGTGATGAACTTCTCTCGTATTTTATTTGTAGATATTGATAATTTTTCCAATTGATTGACTGAAGCAACATCTATGTAGGGATAATGAAGTATAAAACTAATAAAAATAGCTGTAACACTTGCTTATCTATCAATATGTTTTCAAATGTTTTAAACCACGATATGTTGAAGAGTTCATGGCAATAGCAGATCAGTAAATATTTTAAAGTTTTTCAATATTTTTCCATTGTAGCGCCTAATGTAGCAAATCTACATTTTACTGTAGCGGTAACGGTAGCGCCCGCTACACTTCAAAGTTCAAAGACTCAGGAACCCATTAGGCAAACTCAGGAGGTTACAATTACATTTACAATTATTACGTAAATGCTTCACAGATACCAAGAAATGAATAATCATGTTAACAAGTCAAGCAACTACTGATTCAGTAATGAATTATGGTTCATCATAAAACTTAGCTTTGCTTTGAAGTAACTAAAATATGAAATGAACAATTCAATTTAAAAAAATGCCTTTATATATTATCCATCAAGACTAATTTGACACTTCAATACAATTCGTCACCAAATTTTGGAGAGCAAAAATATGAAGAATCTCCTTGCCCATGCAGACAAAAAGGCTACATTTACCTTTTTCTTCCAATATCCAAACCAAAACTGATTTTATAAGTGAATAAAAACAAACAGAGCGGCATAAGTTGTTTTCTGCCAACATCCTAGAAATCTCATCACATTAACTGATTTTTCTTTACTGTCCCATTAGTAAAACTACGATAATTACATTGGGAGATTTGGAAAGCAGCAAAATTCTTTCCATATCTCGCAAATGTACGGAAGGAATAACTCATCTCATAATACATAAAACTTGATTTTGAAGCAATAGACCTATTTAAGTTTTAAGCTGCAAAATTGGACATGGCTGGTAATCAGTGCAGGATGGATTTCAAGAATTTCTAATGTTTTATACAGAATAAACGACATTTAAACAACATAGTCCACTTGGTTTGATCATGAACACGATCAAGGACGCTCACTCCAGCATCACAATAGGCAAGAGCCACAAAAGCTGACTAAAAAGTAATGCATTGTGACATGAAGGAAAATTAATTAATTTCGTATCAGAAACTTTGGTCAATTTGTCCACCGAAGTAAACAATAAATATTTCATTTTACATATTTTGCAAAGAAATTCTCCAAATATCCAAAATACTTCTAGAGTGTGGTTGTCTGGCAGAATTGTTACACCACATGTCAACAAGGTTTGATCAAAGAGTAAAATATTATTCTAAACGTGGGTTCTTTATTTTTAAATTATTATTCTTATAAAACATACTTGAATTCACGTAGTTTTTCCTAAGTACTTCACATTATCAACATGACCACGTCATAATAGCAACTCACCAAGTTGGCCTTCCTTGTTTAGCCCAGTTCCAAAAATAGAAGGCCGGCCCTTTGAGTTGACAGCAAACACAGTGAAGCCATAGCCGCAGCTCACGTCGACCACCTGCACAACATGGCCACCCTCAGTCTCAGGCATCACTCAAATCTGCGTCCATACCATTTGATCACTACTGTCTAGATAAATTTTCAGTTCATAACATCATTTATATCTAGATATACAGGATGCTCATCAAAAATGCATCCATTTATTTCAAATTATTCTAATGTGTATTTATGGTACAGTACAACTGTTGGTAATGAAAACCCGAAGATGGTTTGTTAGCCTGCATTTTGAAGAGATAAAAGGAATTGAACTGTTATAAGGTATACTAGATAAAAAATATCAGTACTTGAGTCAGTGGGCATATTATTTGCGGACCTTATTGTATAACACTACATTCATTCAACATTTTCAGCCTCTCTGTGTACCTTTAAAACGGAGTATTGTTCAGAATATTTCAGAATTACAAAGTATTTCAGAATAATTTTATATCAAACTCCCTTACCAACACACATGTTACCACCGTGGAGGGTAACTATTTAGTAACCAAAATACAGTATTTGACGACATATAGGGTGCACTCTTGAAATTTTGTCTCAAAAAATTGCCCTGTGTCTTATACAGAGTAGCCCATAAGTAAGGGCTACTTTTCAAAACCTTTTCAAAATTATTATAACTATAAAACTAAAAATGATAAAGAGATTTGGTTAATTTGAAATGAAAGATAAAATTTAAAAGCTTAGTTGACGTTTTGGGTAGATCAGCAACACTCGTTGCAACAAACTGAATTGAAGCATCAGTTCGTATGGTCTGTGGCCTGTCACAACGTTGTCTGTCTGCTGTTGTCCATTTCACTACCAGGATTTTATGCAGTTCTTTGAAGGATTTCTTTTAATACCATCAGTATTGCTGCAATTCCCCTAAACTGTAGTTACCAAACAATTACATCAGAAGTAAATTTCCACTAATTTTACTCGTTCCGATGAGTAAAACTCATCGTTCCGATTCGGAACTCATCGTTCCAAACTCATCGATTTACTCGTTCCGATGAGCGATTCATTTTGAGGGGTGGATTTTGTGAATTTTTTTGGCAATGTGTTGTGATTGTGGGTAAACTTGATAAGCTAGTTGAAAATTTTGAAATCCCATTCATTCTGAATTGACCTTATCTTTTTACTATTTGTAGATTTATGGCAATAATAGTTCTAAAAATGTCCCTTACTTATGGACCATCCTGTATATCGTAGTTTGAGACCTCCCGTTAGCCTAGGCTAATCTTCTCTCTGATGCTCACTAATCCAGCTCACACTCAGTTCTTTTACCTTCCCGAATTTCGATACATCTTTATTTTTTGTATGATTACCAGTGCTTTGAAAACAAATTTGTAAAAATGAAAGCAATCCAATCTGGAATGTTGTGACGTGCGATTATAGACATCACCTGATCGACGCTCTGTCTTACTTTGAATGCCATCTGTTGGCAAGAATAAAACTGCAATATGATTGTTGCTTTTACAGAGCTAGGTTTCTGCTTGTATAATGCTCCGCTAAACTGTTTTCAACTAAATATGCCTAAATACACAAGAAACTTTTCCCCCTGAATTTGACCAACTGAACTGGGAATCCGTCTTATATGCCACGAAATATGGATTTCTGAACATTGCACCTTCAGGTTAATCATAAGTTGGATATTTAATTTACTTCGTCGCCTGCACAATTTTGATTACAAGACGTGACATTATTCTTCATACAGAAGCTAGTATCACACATTAGAAATCTATTTTATAACACAGCATAAAAAAGTGTGTCTGTATTAAAAGCTAACACAGTATTTCTGCTTAGCATGTATACAAAAGTGCATGATTCATGCACTACGAACTGCTGTCTATGGTAGTAACAGGCTTCCAAACAGTCTGCCTGAGTAAGTTTATAGCAAAACATTTTGCATGTTCCCATTTGAAAACTTTGAACTATCAAACCAGATAGTCAGCACAGCTGCAACTACTAACGGGTACTGCACAAATTTCCTGTTTTATAACTCAGACTAGAACAGGACTTGTCTTGTTCTAAACAATCTTCTCTAATAATACCTGCTGTGTGTTTAATTAAATGTATATTGATATATATGTTTGGTGTCCAAAAACAAAACGGGGAATAATATCCGTTGAGTGTTTATATATTCGTTTGGTGTCTGCTTCTTACGAAACATAGGATGTATATTGATTTGTTTGGTATCTGTTACCATTTCGTCTGAGTTTGCGGTATCATGGATACCGAATTCCTTAGTGTACATCAAAAGATGGCCTTTACATGCATTGATGTTTGACATTTTACCAGGATAGGTTCAGTTAGGTTAGGATAGGAGAGGTTAGGATAGGAAAGGTTAGGTTAGGATAGGAAAGGTTAAGATAGCAAAGGTTAGGATAGGACAGGAAAGGTTAGGATGGGAAAGGTTAGGATAGGAAAGGTTAGGATAGGAAAGGTTAAGATAGCAAAGGTTAGGATAGGACAGGAAAGGTTAGGATAGGAAAGGTTAGGTTATGATAGGAAAGGTTAGGTTAGGATAGGAAAGGTTAGGATAGGAAAGGTTTAGTTTAGTTTATTAGTTAGTTTAAGCCTCCCTATCCACAACAAAGGCAATCCAAAGAGAGTGTGTCTGTTTTTTAGCTTTGTTTTATCATTTCCACTTTTTTAAAATAGATTTGTTTCTTTCTGATGTCTGAGATTTTTACTAACGTTTTTTGATAAGTGAATAGATATGGCAATTGAACCGTCAACCCAGCAACATATACAGTACATTTAATTTTTCACACACACTTTTCGGCGCCTAAACTGGAATCAGCGCACACACTTCACCAAACGCATTCAAATTAGCGTACAAAACTCTCCGCATATTATTCACATTTCACACGTTTGATCACAAGTATTTCACACAATCAACAAGACATTCCATTCTGCATCGTTCTACCCTTTCAAATCGTCAAGGTTACAATGTCACTCATACACGTATATGATCCAGAATTGAAGAGTGAAATAAATCCCTTCTGTGGACAAGGGGAATATGTGCTCAGGTTGGCGGGATGGAGTATTGGGAGTTTGTGACGAGTCCCTCAGTGGCGTCAGTGTGGTTGGTATCAGTGACTTGTCCTAATCGTGTAAAGAGAACTAGCTTAATAGAAAACGGGTTGGAGTGACTGCTATAATTATACTTTGCATGTATGCAATGACAGATATTCGTTTTTTGAATGATTTTATTATTCTAATTAAACAAATAATTTTGAGCAGATGCCTTCACGCCCCCCTTGTATTCTCCTCGCGGGGGGCGCGCCCCCTAGTTTGGGAACCACTGCTCTAGAATAACAAGTTTCTGAGAAGAAGTGGCTTGGATATTGACATTTGCAGTGTTCAGAAAATGCATTTTAGTACCAAAAACAGACCTTTTCATTTGTAGGCTAAATTGCTCCAAGAAATCAGCACGGTGGACGTTGTTAAAGCTATTCTGAAATTTTGACTTGACTTTGGCTATCTTTTAACAAAGTATGTTGTGGTTCCTTGGAAAAACTTGTACCACTAGTGATACCAGGGGCCAGGTACCAAGCGAAGCGCATGTGAGGCTCAAGGGTAACGCGTCGCTCAGGTACACCTGAGGTGCCCTTCAATCCTAACTAAACCTAGCAGATGCAGTACCAGCTACTCTGAGCTTGACAGGCAGATTCAGCTCGTTGTTTGACATTGAAATTGCTTCGGCACTCATATCACACTGAGCTTCTAAGCGGCCAGCAGTCTTATTTATGCCTACAGAACAGGGGGGGAGGAGGAGGTCCATGGGAGGTACCGAGCATACGACGTTGTCAAATCATAAAAATTCTTGAACAGCCGAGTGATAAATACATGTCTTCAGAAATAAACAGTCGGTGAGCAACATCTAACTGAAGTGATATGACGCATGAGTGCTGACACGCCATGCAACCCTTCCTGCTACTCCTTCTCCCTCCGTTAACCAGCCTTAGGTGCTTCAGACGCTTCCAAATTTTTACTGCATATCAACTATGCATTGTTTTACCGAATTAAGCAATAAAAGAAAATTCAATAAATTCTGGATTTCTGACTAGACGGACCCCTTAAAGCTAACACCTTTTTCTTCATTTTACCAGTTAAACGGTGGAAATCAGTTGAAAAATGCAGGAGAAATAGAAATTTGAAGTTGATTTTTTTGCAAAAATTGAAGTGAGAGACCCCCCCCTTCTTGGGGGGCTGGCCTTTCATAAGCTGTCGCAGACAAACAAACACACTTAATCGTTAGATTCAAAGAAAAATTCTCTATAACATGAGCTTATAAACAGAAAATTGAACCACCTAGACTGATTTTAGCTAGATGCTCTCCTTAAAAGATCACCTTTACATGCATTGATATGCTTGACATTTCATCAGGATAGGTTCGGTTAGGGCAGCTTAGTATAGGTTAGGTAGTGTAGATGAAATTTTTTCACGGGTCCACTTAGCTAACAATGACATTGTTTGTGAAATTTCCACGAGTCTTGCTACTACACCTAATAATACTCTGTTTATTTGTTTGGAGTCCATTTTTCCATTTCTCTGTCACGCTTATAAGGTTAGTTTTAACGACTGTATATTTGATACGAGTTTCACCAGTGCACAAGTACAAGAATATATTTTATTGCAAGTACTTTCAGGATGGATATACTTGTCACCCACATTTGAAAAATTTGTTCAAGAAAGGTACTGAATCCCATAATTTTTGACGGGTCGTGCACACTAGTGACCTAATAAAACGCAAACGCAGCCTCGTCCCAAGTCATGACACGCGTTCTGCTCAGATGATCTAGTCACTCCATAGGAGGTGATTTGTACAGCAGTCGAAACTTTCCAGGAACAGGATTGACGATCTCAGGAGAATGCATAATTAGCCATAGATATCAGCCACTAGTTGTTCAGCAAGAAAGTGATGGCAGTAGGAATGTATTTGCAACAGGTTTGTCTGAAAGCTTCACAAAAGCAAAAAACATATACCAAACTGCTTACCTAAGATTTGTTTGTGATGAATAAACAACGTTTTTCAAATGAAATACATATTATTACTTTTAAGTCAATAAGTTATTATAACTCTAACTAATTACTGAACAATTACTTTCAACACATGCAAGGAAGTCCTCTGCTCTGCTTCTTTGTTTGCAGTAAAAACAAGGGAGGAGACCAAAAAGCTGAACAGCCCAAGTCACTATTTGACTGATCCATATAATTTGATCCACTTCCAGCAGAGCTCAATCAAGAGAAAAAACAAACCAACAAAATAAATGAGCAATCACAAAGATAAAATGATAGATTTCAACAACACAAAACATTGTATCTTACAATTTTGATGCCACCTATCTCTAACAAAAACAAGGCCAAGGCAATTCAGAGACTGCGCCCCCAGACGACCATGCATTTCGTTAGGAAGTTTGCCTGACCTTATGAGTGTCGCCAAAGTTGAGCCTGTGAGGGTGTGGTCGAGATGTGATGTAGTTCTGATGCTTCTTTAAGTCGGGCTTGATGAAAGACGGTCTGCCCAGAGCACCTTGCGTAGCCACGCCCCACAAAAACAGCTTGAGCCCCAACTTGTGGTTCTTACCTTCATACACATGCTCTGCAATACAAATATTACACCAAATGAATTTGTTTACCAAAATATTTGTGTACATTTCATTTAATTACCTTAACACAATAATGCAATGTAAATTGCAGCCACCTGGAGCCCCTCATCACAATTCCAATGCAAAATGCTCAACTAGCACATTATCATTATTACTTTCAATTGTCAAAAATGTGCCATTTTTATTGAAATCGGAATATAGGAGCAAAGCTTTCAATAATAAGTACAAGTACTACAGTAGTTACAGCTGGCAATCGTGATATTCTTGCAACCGGTATCGCTTAGATGGTCAGCTTAAACATAACTGATCACAGGAGTAGATGGAATTCTATCTTTGACAGGGGAGGTGCCTCACGTCTTGGGATGTACTAAAACGGGAGAACATTCAAAAGCTAAGAAAATAAAAAAGGGAGAGTTAGTAGGGAGGATACAGATGGTATTGAAGATAAAGGAGCAGCAAGAAGCCTGTAATTGGACCATTGAATGGGTGACTGCTGAACTTGATAAAGGTATTGATATAGATGAAATCCAGAATCAAATGGTGTACTCGATGTTAGCGAAAGTTAAATATAAGTTAAAGAACAGTGGAATATAATTTCAAAGAAACATGCAGTAAAGAGTCTCAGAATTTTGTTTTAAGAATATCATCGTATACATTGATGACACCCTAATTAGGAAGAAGACATTTGAAGAGCATTTAGTATTAGTACAAAAATTTCTCTCCACCCTTATAGACATGGAATAAAAGTAAAGGTCCCCAAATGTGGGTTCTTTACAACTTAAGTTACATTTTTTCAACACCAAATTAGCAATAAGGGCATTCAGAAATCTCCTGAATATGTAGAGCAAGTTCTAAACTTCCTCTGACCCACTAATGTTACGCAACCATATCAGTTTTTAGGTCTAATCAACTTTCAATGTAAATTTATTGATAAGTGTTCTGAGTTGGCCAAACAATTGACCAAACTAACTGGAGGGCCTAAAAAGAAACCTGTAAGTTGGACATCAGACATGAGTGTTGCTTTTGACTTGCTTAAAACCAAGCTGGCAGAGGATGTAACTTTTGCATTCCCAGATTACTCAGAGACTGCTGAGGAGTTAGAACTATATGTTGATGCCTCAAGAGCAGGTGCTGGAGCCTGTCTGATGCAGAAACTAGAGGGGAGTATAAAACCATTGGGCATTGTTCACTGCCATCACTGATACACAACATAGGTACTCTACGCCTGAAAGGGAAATAGTTGCTGTAAGGTGGGGAGTGAAAACATGTGAAACCTTTCTATACTGTGTTAGATCTGTCTTGTATACAGACCATAAGCCCTTATTGTACTTGCATAATATGTCTTGTGAGAATTCTAGTTGATGAGAACCATTAATGAACCATTAATTGAGTACTTGACTATGATTTTGCCACTAAGTACTGGCCTGGGGAGCAAAACCAAGCAGTTGTTACCCTCTCAAGGATTATAGATTATATGTTAGTTTAAGCCTCCCTAACCGCTAAAAATATAAGCATTACAAACAGAGGAAGGCACCATTTTGTATGGAGATAAGAGAACGTGGAATCTATGCAGAACGGGTATAGAAACAGTAAGTTGAGAAAGAAGTTCATGAAACAAGATAAAATTAAAGAAGTAGTAGGTGCTGAAAAACAGTACAGTAGTAAACCAAAAAAAAGGTGGTCCTTAACAAAACAAAAAACATTTTATTTCAATAGACAAAAAGAAGGCCTACATAATTCTCAGCTCGGGCCCACACACATTTTCCCCTGGAAGTGCTAATCCCCATAAATAGAATAGTTGTATCCCCCTGAGGGAATGCTCTCAAGGATAATCTCTACCATTTGCCAAAAAGAATTGTGGGCTGTTGAGAAAATAGACAATAGAGGTGGTTCCCAGTTCAAAGCCTTGCTTATTTTACTTTCTGACTTAGAGGCAGATGGACACCAATTTGATTTTCCTGATAACCATGCAGGGTTACAAATACAGTTAGTTGAGTACTTGATAATTAATGCCAAGTTCAATATTCAGTTAGGTAAGGTAAAGAAAAAACAATTGCAACTCATGAGGTGCCCAGGAGAGTTGCCTTGTGAGAAAATTTTGTTGGCTGCTAGTGAAGTGTACTAAGTTGATGTTCGAGTTTCATCGTGGTATGAAGTTCCCTGTTGTTTACAGGGCTACAGAATTGACCAAAGAATCCCCAGTAATCCATTTGCATTGACTGGCTGATATTTATTTTAACCAGCTTTGCCTAAGGTCTCATTTTAGCACCCAGTCAATGGAAGTAGCAACCTCTGATAAGATTATTGATTTGGTGATTGGACAGAGTTGCTCCAGGAAAGAGGGCTTCAATGATAGCAACGAGGACTCTGAGGCCAATGTTCCTCAAATGTCAATATACTCTATGATTAGTAAAGTACCTGTAAAGCATGAACCAAAGAAAGGGAAATACTTCATTTCAATAGGACCACATCACTTTTGTTGCATTATTGATCCTGGTGCTCAGGTAAGTGCAATTGGAAAGAATATTTGAGATACAGCAAAAGACGGGGAAAGTATCCTCTTACTGATGGAGACAGTAAATCACTGGGTGGAATAGGGAAGTATTCTACAACTACCATCATGGGAGTATTTCACTCAAAACCCAGATTATTGGGAATAGAAGCAAATGAAAAAATTCCTTTGCTGTAATTGGTGATGATGCGATGCCCTGTTGCATTTAAGACTTGATTTCATTAATACATATAAGATCGTTTTTTATTTCACTTCAGCAACAATTGTGGTGAAAAATGGGGATGACTATCAGGGTCAAAGCATCAGCAAAAAAAATTTTTTTCAAGTGAAAACCAAGCACGTCTGATCGTTTTCTTCGAGTACATGTTTCATTATTCAATTTAATCCAGAATTTTTTTTTGTTTCTTCAGTATATGACAGACCCTTACTACATGGGCGATTATAATCTGAATTCCAATAAAAAATTTAATACATTCTAGTACCTAAGAGTATTTTATGCTAAGAGAACCATCAATTTTCTCATTTCACATGCCAAGTAATTCAGGTATGTCAAACTGACAAGTAATTTAGGTATTAGTTAAAAAAATAATCTATCATATATAAAGAAAGCAACAAAAAATAATTGGCTTGATAGATTGAAGTAACTCAAGTTAACCATTTCTTATTTAGTTTATTAATGGAGTGATAAATGTGTGTCATATGGGCACTCAGGTGTTTCATACATGATGCACATGTTGAAACATTTATCCTCCATAAGACTGAAAAAAAATTGAAGCTTATTTAACAAAGATGAGGAAAGGAACTGCAGAAACACTTTTCCAGAGGTTTCTACACATTTCCCAGCTTCATGTATTCCAAGTAAGTTCAGGCTCAACAGACATATACTGTACTTCTATTTTCCACATTTGGTTTTGTGTGTAGCATAGCGCAGAACAAGCCATGGGATGATAAGATCCTAAGGCCAGTAAAAATTTGTAAGCACTTTAGGTCAGGAAACAATTCCACCACTGGCTGTTAATATTACTTAATACTCCATTTTTATTTACACATTTGAAACTCAATTTGAAAATTTCTGTAAAATAAAAAATATGTATTTTTTGAGAGTGAACCAGAGATTTGCACCCAAAAAAAAATTAGTATATTTACACCAAATGAAGAAATAACTGATCTTCAGCTCAGGGCTCTACCTCTTCCCCTGCTGAGAGCTAAGGGCAGCCCATTGATACAAGAGTTGTATTTCTTGAGGGGATACTCTGAAAACTTTGAAATTGGAAGCCATAACACTCACAGCAATACACAAGCCTAAACGCAAATAAATTGATAACATGGTTTGCTATTTTTTGTAAAGAAACAATATGATCATACATGGGCATTACATAAACATTTTCATTTGAAATTAGCAAAGACTTCAAACACCAGCATCTATGACTAAAACATGAATATCAGTACAATAAGATTGCAAACAAGATATGAAATAATGATCACATCACTCTTTTGTGTTAGAGACTTTACAAGTAAACTCAAACTTTTTTACCCACAAAAAAGTAGAATATCATTCCTTTCTCATTAAAATTTACCCTTCATGAATAATATTGCATGCATTTTAATTTTGGATGAAGCATTAACTATTGCTTGTCTCACATCCCTGAGAAGATAATGAAATGCTTTTATTCCAGTACTTTTAACACGTTCACTAGGTTTCTACTGTTACTACGGTCAGTTCGGTTAAGGGAAGCAAACGTTTTTTTGGGGCCAACAACCGAAAATGAGATTATTGCCTGAAAATGTTCCTAAACCCTTCCTCCATCACGTAGAAACGTCATTTGTCCTGTGTTGCCAACCCTAACCCCCAAAATCACCCTCAAATTGCCCCCCTCCCCCGCAGATGCGCTCAGTGATGCCAGCTGCAGCTCTGCATAGCTGCGATTTGTTGCTTCAAATTTTTTTTCTTCGTTTTTACACAACTGTCCATTCATTAGAGAGGTTTAGTGGTCTCTTGACCTTCTTAGTGAGTGGTTTTGTGTTTGTGAGTCCAGTGAAATGCCTAGAATATCAAATGCAGCAGTTCGCTCTGGCCGGAGATGCTTTTTCAACTTTTAGGGACAATTCCAGCTACAATTTTTCACCTAAGAAGAGGGTATGGGTAAATTCCTAAAATTTTATGGGCCATAAATGTTCATTCGAATGTTATAAACATGCTGTGAATACCTCAGAGCTTATTTCACTCCGGAAGTATTTCTTTTTAATTCTTGAATATTTCACATGTAAAAACCGTTTGGGTCCCCCTGCTTTTTGCAGCAAGTATTAGTGACTTATTAGTGATAGCGACTTATCACAACTATGGAAGACTTTTCTAAAATGTTTTAGACTTATTAGTGGTGTATTAGTTTGCAGGTTTTGAAGAAAAACAATGCTGTGAAACTGGGTGTCATGTGCGCTCTAGTGCTCGGCAACTTTGAACGCCATTTTCTCAGAACAAGTCTTTTAGACTTTGCGGCTCAATATCTTGTACAGTTTTTCACTTATCGACAATATCTTTTTTGCATCGTAAAGATCAAGGTGAGTGCTATAAATGCTAGCTTAGGTGGGCTTTGATAAGTTGATTAGAATTTTTTTGATTGTCCATAGAATTAGAATATATTTTTAATATTCAAATATTTGTAAAAAAAATTATTTAAAGCACAAACAAAGCAAAAACAAAGCCAGTCCGATATTGGCTGAGAAATAGCAATTTAAAAAAAAATTCGTTTGTGGGGGGGGAGGGGGGGTGGGGGGCATGAGTAAATTCTAAAAACTTTATGGGCTATAACTGTCCATTCAAATGTTATAAACATGCTGTAAATATCCGAGAGCTCATTTCCATCCGGAGCAATTTTTTATTAATTCTTGAAAAAATTCATGGGAAAAAGCGTTCGCTTCCCTTAAGTTGCAAGAAGCAAAATTGAAAAGCTATCTTTGCGGTTTGATTATGTTCTTATCTTTTCTTGCAAAAAAGAAAAAATATAATTCCATGATTACATTTCTACTTGTACGCCCTAGTCTTATTTAAATAGAGGTAGTAAAATAAGTTGAATGGTAAAGATTGTTTCTGGTACATAAATGAACAATTTACAACGTGGTACACATATGTATCAATACGTAATGAACGTGTTAAGCATTGGTAAGCAGGTCTGTTCAAAAGTATAAAAACTTGAACCTTACCTAAATGAATTGTGTACATTCAACCAATTTTATTTATTTACATTCAAAACACTCTCCAAGGGAGTTGACGTGCTTCTCCTAGTGATGCTGCCCACTGTTGGTATTTTAGACACGTCCTGCTCCACTTTTGTATTCCAATTTGCATCTCCCTCTTTGCATTGATTCCCATCCTCATTTAAATGTTTACACTGCTACCTTTGTGAGCATCATAAGAATCCAACCTTAATTAGGTATGAGTTCTCATTCTCACACCTCATGGGCATTGTTGGTTAGATCATATCCTAGGTCTGTGATACTATACTCAAAGCTTGTTTACCTTCTCAGAACTCTACAAAGATACATTAGCACGAGTCAAGGACTACTCTATCTTAGAACATGCACAACTCCATGTCTGACTATGCTAGCATAGCCCATTGGATGTACTTACATAAAATGTTTCCTCATTCTCAAATAAGTCATAGATGTTGACATAACTTGATTTCAACACAAAATTTGCACTCCTTAGTCGAGACTTTCATTAAAAATTTAAAGACGATTTCAATTTCGTCTTATTTTTGCTGCAGTGAATACGCCTTGTTTTAACTTAGCACGATTTCTATGTAGTACCTGTGTTAAATCCTTTGACTGTAAATGAATATACTCTTGGTAACTCAACTCAATTTGTTAACGAGATCACATCGTGTCAAAATGCTGATAAAATGACTATGGCTTCATTTGATATTGAAAGTTTATTTACAAATATTCCACTTGCAGAAACCATTGAAATAATTATAAATTCCTTGTTTGCGTTGCCTACTGATACAGTTTTAGGCCTTGGCAAATCTTATTTTAAGACACTTCTCAAACTGTCTGTTATGAACTCTATATTTGTGTTTGCTGGTAATATGTATAAACAAATCAAAGGCCTAGGCATGGGTCTTTCGCTAGGACCCACATTTGCAAATATTTTCGTGTCACTGGAATAAAAATGGCTGGCTGATTGTCCTGTGATTGTCCTGGGACTCAAAAATTACTCGAGTAGGTAAAGCTTTCACTTCTTCAGTTTTTCGTAAGGCTACTTTTACTAGATTGGGCATAAGTTTCTACACCAACTGTACCTATAGATTTAAAATTAATTCGATTAAAGCCTTACTAAATCGTGCCTACAACATTTGTTCTTGTTTTGTGAATCTACATGCTGAATTCAATTTTTTGGTCTCATTTTTTGTAAAAACGGGTTTCCTTCCTCAATTGTTCATGCTCATATTAAAAAATTTTTTGCCAAGAAATATTCAGGTATTGACAATGTCGCCGATTCGTTGTACCAGCTCTACTGTGTATTTCCATATTTTGGTGATTTTACGAGCAAGATGTCCCGGGATATTGAAAACCTTTTTAAGCACCACTTTCCTGCGGTAAAATTAAATGTGATCACTGTGAATCTACTGAGAGTTGGCCCTTTCTTTTGGTACAAAGATAGGATTCCTAAGCGGATGCGGGCATCCGTGGTATATAAATTCAGTTGCGTACAGTGTACGTCTGGCTACGTCGGAATGACGATGCTGCCTTTTTACGTCAGGATCGCCCAGCACCGTGGAGTTAGCTTTTGTACCGGGAGACCTTTTGCGCAACCTTCTCATTTATCAATCCGCCTTCATACCGAACAGTATAGCAGCCGTATTTCCGAGGACAATTTTTCTATTTTATGCTGAACACCTAACGAGTTAGATTTGCGCATTTTAGAATCCCTTCATATTGCAAAAGAGAAGCCATTTTTAAATAATGCTAATAGTTCATATTCTTTAGAAATTTTTGTTCAGATTTTTTTCCACTACTTTTGTCATGAACTAACCAATTTTGGTTTTTATTTCTTCAGACTTACTGAAGATGGAGCAGGTCTCCGAAACATTTAGAATTGACTAATTCACATATTTTAAATTAATCTTTGCAAATTCTATTAAATATGATACCTATCCGTGCTGTATTCTTCGTCTCTAAATTCTTAATATTAACACACTGACAGAAAAATTTGAAGTAATAAAATAGCTAAGAATACCTTTTACTACCCTTTCAAAGTTAATACTTACTAACAAGATGCTAGTTGGCAGATGGGCTTTCTTGAGGGATGTTTTATACAGAACTGTGTTCTTTTTGTTTTATATCAATTATGCAGGTGTTTAAGTAGGACATTAAACAACCTCTTGTATAGTTTCTTAGATGATAGTCAAAGGTCGTAAAATTCATCCATAACAGAAAGAATGTTCATAGACCTCTGATGACAACAGGCTCTAGTCCTGGCTTTCTTTACAAACCGCAACCGCACTCTAACCAGCTTGTGAGTGCTCATATGAGGGATTGCCAAAGACCTTCTCAAAACCTCTTTAATGAAATCCCTCATTTCACTACTGATCAAAGGTTCATCATCAGAGAAATTTAACTCTACCTCACATTGCTTCTCCAGCCACCCTGCCACACAGGCTACCAACCTCTCTTCTTGGCACAAGAGAGAAACATCTGATCCGCACTCTTCCATGGAAAACACATCCTCAGCGTTGCTTGGGCCTACGCAGGTGTGTGCGTTCTCATTGCAGGAGTCTGCTTCTACTGATTCCAAGAACAATGATGCGAATCACGCTATCCGTTTTTTAAAAGCTGCCGTAACGTCACCAGTTGCCATGTATGAATTTGTCCCTGTTGGCTGTCTAAAGAAAAATTTCTCCTTCTATTCTATCACTTTGAATTTCAGGTAGAACATAGTCAAACCAAATTGAAAACAAATGTTTTCATACAGCAATCATACCCTCGGTGGTTTGCACAAGAGCTTTTTTGTGCCATGAGTTAGGCACTGAACACGAGTGGCACCCTGTCCTGACTCCGCTGCTTTGAACTGTTCCAAGAAAACCTCTAGAATACTAGAATTTTTATCTTGGACCCATCGGTTTGGATCATTTAGTCTGACATCTTTTCCCTTAGCATTAACATTGTCAGCAATGGATCCTATAACAATCCAACCTGACTGTTTAAAAAGGGCAGCTGCTTGTTTCATAACTTGGTATTGGTACTCTGCAGTAAGATGGTGAACAGGTGTAACTGAAACCATATGGCTAGGTCTGCCGTGCAAGCATTTCATCATTACACACAACATTGATGTTGCCTTGGAGTGAGGATCATTCTTTGCTACACCATTCAAAACACCATTTGAGAAAGCAACAGTTCATCAAATTTTCACTTCATCAACAATCAAAAACACATTTTTTTACTGATCATTCTTAACCTTCTGATGGGTTTTCTGCAGAACTTGATCAATGTTTACAGAGGACACAACAGACTGTACCTTTCACTTGCTTGGAAGTTCTACAAGATCGCGCAATTGTTCATAGCTACAGTTGGGAAATGATTCTATGGCAAGGCAATAATCAGCAACAGAAAAAGTTTTATCAGTTAATAGTTGCAGTTGTCTAGTAATTAATTGCAGTTTTTTGGATTGCTTCGTGTCTTCTAATTCTGAGCATTTAGCCTTGAGAAGTAATACAACTTTGTTTACAACATCATTAAACGTAAGACTTTAATTGTCACAGAGATGCACAGCGTCAAAAAATTGGGAGTTTCTTTTTAGGCCATTATTTGTGCTAAGTATTTTTGTCAGTGGAATACTAATCCCATCCTTAAATGCAGAACAAGTGAGTGGAGAACATAAAGTAGAGTTATTGTGAACAATCACTGACAACATACTCTTCTGGAAATCTTTAGACATAAAAACCAACACAAACTTGTCTTTTGATTGAGACATTATTAAGTTTTCATATTTCTTTGTTAATTCTTTATCTGGTGGGAAGTCAAGAAATGAATTGATGGCATCTTTCTTCAAAAAATAATGAAGCTGTTCACCCTCCTGCTTGGGTTTGCGTGGTGCTGGCTTCAATGTTGTTAACAAGAAGCTGGGACATTAAAGATACTTGGGGGAACAGCTGGGGGAGTAAACCCTCCAGTTAGGCTTATGTGTGGTGTTGACTGTGACGGCCAATGTTTCTCACTCATAATAAAAACTTTACTAGGAACAACCACAAAATACTGACAAGGAGGAAGCACATTCAGCCATGTTTACCTCTCTGCTTCTTCCTTGGGTAACTTGAACATACAACATTTAGTCTCCTTGTTTTAGTTACCCTTGCAATTGACAATGCTGCACTTATTTGGCATGATTGTTTATATATTTAACATGTAACTGTATTGGAAATATTCTGCGCAATTAGAAAATATGAAACAAAAACTTAATTGAACGCCAGGTTGTAACTAAGTAGGCTGTTCAACATATGAAGGTAAGACTGCCATATTATACAGATAATGAAAAAAACATACATACACAAAATGGTATGTCAGATAAACACCTAGAGGTATAAATAAATCTTAACAAGACAAAGGCAATCATATAATGCAAAATATTGTGAAAACGTTGTAAACAAATGGTCTGACTTGAAAGTTTAATCGTTAAAATCTTAGCCAACAACTATTGGCTGGTGACCACTTAATACACTTTCTACTACAACATTGTTACCACGATTTCTTCAACAATCACTGTCGACTATGGGACAGAAATTACATGCATCTAAATTAGACTATGTTTAATGAAAATGCATTGAACAGAAAACGCGCGGCGGTCACAACCATTCCGCAACATGACGCAAGCACAACTAGCCTCGGGCACTGGCGGCATTCACTAGCTTAGAGACGGAGCTGTGCATATTCTCTGATAGATTAGTCCTTGGTTTGAGTGTATCTAGTGGCACTGTATAGCATAGGTCCTATCAACAGAGCTGGTAAAGAGATCTGGAGTGGCTTAGCTATGTTAAGGCCGGAGCAAGTTGTTCTAGTGAACCACGAGGCTTTCCTCATTTACTTCTTGCCTTGGCGAATATATTATCTCACTTCCTTGAATTTTTTTTCTTGGTATTGTACACACAGTTGGTGGCCAGTACTCTCCTGGCTCTAAGGGATATACGAGTTACAATTACAAAAAATTCTTCCCTTTGATATGGGGCCAAAAGTAATTACTAAGGAATGCTTTACTGCACTCTGATTCTCAACAAATTTAGCTAGCATTTATGCTTCAGTAATCGACATCAGGAATATTCTGAATTGGTGACTGAAGTATTTAGAAAATAGTGTCCTTTATATTTTTTGTACTTTTTGGCAAGAAGTTGAAAAAGTTGGAATTATTACTACTAGGAAATTCACATTAGCACCTCCTAAGCAAAATCTAATACATAACCTCAATCCACATTATTGATCATTTCCTTCACTGAACACAGCCATAATTCCTTATAGAAGCTTGGTTACGTAAAATCTGGTAACTTTGAAAATTAAGCAATTTCAAATTTGTTTCCTCACTGGAAAATGAAACAGAAAATGAATGAAGATTTAAATGATTACCTTCAAGATCAAGACCGTGATCAGGATCAAAGGGAAGCCTGTTGATGAGAGGCAGCTTGCCTGCATCCCTGCTGTAGCACCGACACTGAGGTGCCAGATGCTGGGATTGCTCAGCTTGTTGCATTCGTCTCATCTCACATGCTGTCAAAACATTGAAAATTAACACAGAGTTAGCAAAACACTCACTAAACTATGGAGATGATAATCTTTCTATTGATTCATAAGTAAATTCTTTGAATTATAATGTAATATTCAATGTCTATACTTGCTAGTTTGGCTAGATTATGGCTAATTTTTAGAGAAATTGGTTTAAATCTTCCAGTGTGACATTCACATTTTTCATGCTAAGTTTATGATGTATGCATTCTTGTTTGGATAGTTACATGAAGGAATATAGGGAGAGGTCAGATTTTAAGTTAGTTTAACCCTTTCTCTACTGATGATAACTTTAGTGCCACTTCAGAACAACTAACAAAATTTACAAGTAATTTTATTAGTAGCAAAATATTTTGAAATATATAACAGAATAAAAACAGTTAATAACGTATATCACACTCCCACATCTCAAAAATGAAGCGTTTATTTTGAAATTTAAAAAACGGTTCATTTTTGAGGTGTCAGAGTCTTTCCACATTGAATGAGACCAATATCAAGCTTCTAAGTCAAAAATTGCGGAAAGAGTAGGGATTTGAGCTAATTCATATCATTTTGAACGTTTGCACAATACCTTTTTTCCTTATGCAAAAATCAACAAATTTTATAGAAGCTAATGAGTTCAGAATTTAATTTTACATATCTGTATGCATTTTCGGTCCTCTAGATGCAATAGAAACGTAAACGGTGACATTTGTAAAATTTTGTATATTAGGTAAAGTCCAAGGGTAGTAGGTCCCCTTAAGAGAAGCGAACGAATTTTCCAATGAATTCTTTGAAAAATTAATAAAAAATCCTTTCGGAGGGAAATAATCCTTTGGGTATTCACAGCATGTTTATAACATTCAAATAGACAGTTGTAGCCCTAAAAATTTTGAAATTTACCCATACCCCCTCCATAGAAATTTTTTTAAAATTTCAATTTCTCAGCCAATATTGTATATAGAGACAAATGCTTTTTTTGTACGATTTACAATTAAAATGTCTGCGAGAACTAGGAAAGGTTTTTTTTTTTGCTAAAAAAAGAAAAATTTACCACGATTTGATTATAAACATAGTTTTTTAAGGATGTTAAAAATATTTTCAATCAACTTTTCAAAAAACTCTCTCTAGCATTTATTGTACTTACTTTGCTCTTCACGATGCAAAAAAACATCTTTTCAATAGGTTCAAAACTGTAGGAGAAATTGCCCGTCAAATCTATGAACCATATTTAGAGAAAATGACAGTCAAATTTACCAGACACCATTGCGCAGAGTACACATTATTTCCTTTACATGATATCATAGTTTTTACATCAGAACTTACAAACTAATACACTACTAAAAAGTCTAAAACATTTCAGATAAGTCTTCCAGTTTTAATAAGTCACTACCTCTAATAAGTCACTTATACTTGCTGCAAACTGCAGAGGGCCCCGAACGGTTTTTCCCAATGAAACGTTGAAAAAAAAATACTTCCGTAGTGAAATAAGCTCTGAGGAATTCACAGCATGTTTATAACATTTGAATCAACATTTATAGCCCATAAAGTTTTAAGAATTTACCCACACCCCCTTCCCCCCCACCCCCTCCCTCTCCCCCCACCCAGAGGCCAATTTCTTAAAATTTCAATTTCTCAACCAATATTGTACATAGAGGCGATTAGTTTTTTTGTTCGATTAACAATGAACATATCTAAATATGATCGACAGTTTTTGATATCGATTCAGAATTTTTTACAAAATTTAGAATTTTTAGAATTCAATTTTTATATTTTTTTGCAATAAAAAAATTTCTGATCAAATTATCAAAAAACTTCATCTGGCATTTATAGTACCCACTTTGATCTTTACAATGCAAAAAAGATTTCCTCCATAGGTGAAAACCTGTAGCTGGAATTGCCCCGCAAAGTTGAAAATGCATCTTCGGCCAGAGCGAACAGCTGCATTTGATATTCTAGGCATTTCAAAGGACGGACAAGCACAAAACCACTCACTAAGAAGGTCAAGAGACCACTAAACTTGTCTAATGAATAGACAGTTGCCTACAAACAAAGAAAAAACTTTTGGACCAACCAACCAGAGCTAAGCAGAGCCGAAGTCGGTCTCTCTGAGCGCAACTGCAAAGGAGGGAGGCAATTTGGGGGTAATTATGGGGGTTTGGGTTGCCAACACGGGACAAATGACGTTTCTACATGATAGAGGAAGGGTTTAGGAGCATTTACAAGCAATAATCTCATTTTCAGTTTTGGGCCACAAAAACCGTTCGATTCCCTTAAGGGAACGCAAGGATGGAGCTAAGGAAATGCAGAATCTCCGCACAAGTAGTATTCCCACATGATATCCTTTGTGCACAGAAACAGAAAATTGAGAAAAGGTGAATGAAACACGATAAATGTTGAAAAAAGTAATAAGTGCTGGAAATAGGACAGCAGTAAACCACAAAAGATAGTTCTTAACATAACAAGAAAAACCTATTCTACTTCAACAAGAAGAAGGCCTACCCAACTTTCAGCTCAACACTTCATATTTTCTGAATGTATGGAGATTACCAAAATACAGGAAGTGAATGTACACTCACTTTTAGCGCACTGAAAATTTTATAAAAATGTAATGGTTTTCATTGTTAGTCAAGCTTCTCAAGTATAAAAATTAAACAGCACAGGAACAGCATTTCACAGTTTTACATCAAGGTATACCTCAGAATACAAAAAAAATGAGGATAGTCAGAGCATTCAGACAACTGCTAATGCACTCCACCTCAGTCAAATGTAGTGTTCAAAACTCAAACTTATTTTTCATGGTAATGAGTATCAGCTGCAAGGCTTGATCCAATCAAGGGCTGTACCAAAAATAAGCACATAATTATTGTGACAAATGATAGGAGACAGATAAATTAAAATAGATAATTTAAGCCTCCCTAAGCAGAACAGAAGTGCTCCCACAAGATGCAAGTGGAATTCAGCCAAGAATTACAGTACATCTATGCAAAAGGTGTGCCCAAATACTCCGTGTTGAACAGCAAACAAAGGTTAACCTTTGCTGTCCTCTTATAACACCCATTGCCTTCTTGTTCAAACCATTATCTTGTTTTATAACTTTCTTTCAAGTTTGCTGTTTGATGCGTTCCCTAACAAAGGTTAGGCCTACCTAACTTTCAGTTCAGGACCTCACAGGCAGATAAGTTTCTTGCCAAATAATACAAGACAAATAATTCCTCCATCAATTAATAGAGGCAGATAAAAATTTAAAAAGAAAAGATGATAACCATTTTTGAGTCCCTTCCCACCCACTCTTTTTTTGCCGATTTAGTAGAGGGTCGGATTTTAACCTATGGAGCAGCCGATAGATTCACGACTGTGCTTATCAAATTTTCTTGATCAGACTGACTGTGAGTCTGTTTGGTACAAATATTTAAAAAAAAAAGAGGATAACACAAACGTACAATTGGTTAAAAAATTTTGACTGTGGCATGAATGTTTTTCCCACTGAGGTTAAAAAATGCCACAAGCTTAGATTATACAAAATCATAGAGATGATTTACAATTTAGAAGAGAACCTGACCGCTGTTTCTCCCAACAACTAAAAAATATTCACTCATCCTCTCACAAGAAGAACTCAAACAGCATTTTTATAAGTAATATAATATTCCAGGATCTTTCTGTAACAACACAGAATGTGAATGTAACCTGCAACAATACCTAGAGAGATATTATAAATTATCTCACCTACTATTCAAGACATCCACTATGCCCAAATTTCTTAAGTTAGGGCTACTGCCCACCAGTGCTTCATTCCATTTAACTCAACTTCAACTCCCTTAGCCATTTAGGGCTGTGTGACTTGAAACACAATGCCAAAATTTAACTACTAGTGCATGTGTGAGAAATCAAAATTTGAAACTTTCCCCATTTTGTTCAACATTAAAAAACAGGTGATAGGTCCAGATGAGGCTAAGGTAGAATATGTTGGATTAGATTAAACCAGTTATGTTATAGTTCATTTCAATTAAAAAAATCCTTAATACATGCCAGTTATGGTAAAGCAACAATAAGCACTGTCAATAATATTACATTATGAGTTTGTAAAAGACTCCCAATCCACATAAAGAGGCAATGTTAAGAGAGCAAAATGAAGGAACTATTAGTGTAGCCAATAGAAAATGGAATTGGTGCACAAGGTGTGTTCCCACACATAGTCACCTGCATATTGTAATGGTAAGTTGGGTGTGAAAAGAAAGACATGATAGCAAAGAGGGCTTGAACACTGAAAGAAGCTGAGCAAGCACAGAAAATAAAAGTTTCACAGGCCTTAACCTAACAGAATGCCCCTGAAAGGGCAAGTTCTCATGACATGCAATAGACAATCTCAATAAACCTAAGCCCATAACTACCCCATGCTCCTGGGAGGCACACCGGTTCTAAAACTCATTAATACTTAGACAACAGAAAAATTTCTTCACTATTCAGTTTTCAAAGACCTAAAACTATAGCAAGAAACAAGACTTCTTTCTATCTCTAAGCATACCGCTGAAGTGACACACCTTGTGAACCTAAACCATCGAGGTGCAAAAAAAACTTTGATAATATGGCACATGTTTTACAGTGCACAAAGAGTTGACATTGCAGAAAAAATTCTGTAGATTGCTAGAGAATATTCTAAATCACAAAAAAATTACACTACAGTTGGTCATATTCTGACACTAAAAGTGGTTTTATAGAAAACTGAAGATGACTTAAACAGCATAGTTGAAGTCAAAAAATTTTACACATAGAATTCAACTATACTGGTACATCCCATTATGATAATACTTACATATTAACCTTGAGAGCTTCCTTCCATGTTTATACAAAGAATACGTGGTGCGACAATTTGGAAGCATATCTGTCTGGACAGTTGGAGAAAAATATTATTAATGGTGTCCATAATCAATATTAAAAAGAAATTAGAGAATTAGAATTTATTGGACTGATTTACAAACTCTTGAGTGCTACAGAAAGGATGATAAACGACATACTTGAAAATAATTATAGCTATCCTTACATGTTTATCAGGAAAGAAACACTGGTTTACTCAGTCAAATAGGAATTCAATTAAATTACACATGCCAAGAACATTATTACCACATTCATAGAAATATCATTCTTGATCTCAACTATTTAACACTTGCAAATGTAAAAGTAATTTTGTAATTATTTTAACACTAATTTGTTCAAATATTGTATCATCAACAATGTTAGATATCATTTTTTTAGCAAGATTACCAAGTGAATATTTGAAGATCCTTTACTACTAAAAGTTTTGAAAGATTCATTTAAACTTAAAGAAATGCTTCATTGTCTGGCATTTTATATGTAGAAATGAATGGGTTTAGCTATGTCATTATGGCCCTACTCATCATGGCTCCACAAGCACAGACTCATTACTTCATGAATTTGTGTGAAAATTTGATACGCAGTTCATAAAGTGATGTTCTCAACCCAAAAAAAGTAGATGGGAGACTAGGATTCAGATATGTACAAAGCAATAATCATGTTGAAGGCATAGTTTCAAATGTGTCTCTTGAGTGTCTGCAACCTCCAGCTTGCATGAGTATGAATAGATTGTTTGCTCCTGTCATTTAAAATGATTTTTAGTGTTAAGTAGAGAATAACAAAAGTTTAAATGAATGTTTTTTGAGTTTTCATTTGTTGTTTTGTGTTCTTGATTTTGTGGTGTTTTTACATTAGAATACTTTCTTAATGCACTGTCTTTCTTTCACTTTCAGTCACTTGGATTTACAGTAAAACTAGGCTAGTATTTCCTGGCAGAGCTTTTCTTTCACATGATAAAACCAAATGTTGATTGGGTAAGTGTTGCTGCAATGTTCAGTTTTGCTTTGAAGTATATATTTTTTGTTGCTCTTGGCTAAGATTTACTTTATGTTAAGCATGTTTTCTTTATGCATATTAGTTCTTTTCTTTCTCTTTTGTTAAAAGAATACGTTTTTCTGTGTTAAATTTCTATTAGAGGAAAGAGTATCCCATAAGGAAGATTTTCTTTAAAATTCAACCTAGGGCAATGAAATTTCGTTTACTGATAAGAAATGCAATTTGGAATCATCTGTCTTCTATGAAAAAATACGATTTTCCCCACAGAAAACGAGATATTGGAGGGGGAGGGGAAAGGGGGGGTTTCAAAATGCATCTCCTTCAACAATTTTTGAATAAAAGTGGTAATTTTGGTGTCATTGGATGCAAAAGCACTTGTACATTCCAAAAATTTGAATGGAATTTCCAATGCTTTTAGTTTGAAAAGAATAAGCACTAAAAAATTCCAAGGCATTCATATTTGCAAAAAATGACGTACTTATGACATCACAACTTTAGTAGTGATACATGTTAAGTAAGTTAGATACATTTGTATTCGCAAAAAGTGCGCAAAATAGCCGGGCGCGTCCGAGAGGGAAAATGGGGTACCTCACCATGAGAAGGGAGGAGTACGTAGGGGATAGAAGTTGTATAGAGAGCTAGTGCGGGCAGCTGTATACTTAAAGAACCGATTGCAACATGAATACATAGCATAGAAAAGTTAAGGGTTAAATTTCATTCTCTACGGGTAAGGGAACAAGGGATTTTGGGATTCTAAAAAATTTTGAAGAGGGCTGTGTGTAGTAATACTAGATGGAAGCAAGGGACACCTAAACATAGAGAGGTGACGCTCAAGAACAATCCAATAGGAGAAGCCGTATTTGCGCGGGCCTCCACGCAGCCCACAGTGCACGTCAGTTGTACGAGGAGCTATAAAAGCATAGCGAGGGATGAGCTGGATTATTTAGGCATTTGCCTGGTTCCGGGCAAGATGTAGGCCCAGAGAGCTACAGAGGGGAGGTGAGCATGCCTTTGTGTGTTAGGAAGCGATAGGAATTCAAATCAATCAGAATATTAATTTTTGGTTCTTAAACGATTAGGACAGTCAGCAATCAGAGATTATGTTACAAGCTTAAGCAAGTGTAATGTTTTTTTTTTGGCTTTGTCATTGTGTTCTCAAGCAAGGTGTTTTGATTTTTTAATACGGGCTAAAATGGGTTAAATAATCATTTCTCAAATGGAATTCATGTTAAAGGGAAGTCTTTAGGTTAACGCACAGTAAATGAAAAATAGTGAGAGCGTTGTTGAACATTCTATTGTGTGGGGGAAAAAGCTCGTTTGTCTTTAACAAGTCGTGCGGCCAGAGCCAGCAATAAACATCAATGACGTCACTTTTGTCTGTCAAGTAGATCATTCACGTCTGTTTGACTGTCAAGTAATTCAGTCTAATACTTAAACTTCTGAATCAAAAACGTCTTGTGTTTTTCATTATGCATTCAGACAGAAAACAAATGTGTTTGGTGGGAATCTGGTTTATTTAGAATGCCCATTGTTCTCAGGGTTGGGAGGCTCAACAAACTGCAGCTTGAGGCTGCATCACACTGATTGATACAAGATGGCGTGAGCAGGAGTGAGCGTCAGGAGAATTCCCTCGGCAAAAATGGGGAATCTACAGGCGATCTACGTACAGGAAAGTTGAAGGCTATGGAGTGCAGGTGCGCTTAGTATGTGCTTATTAGCCGCAAGAAACAAACTGTTGAGGCACCGAGTTAGGAGCTATCTTGCAAATTGCTAAACATTTGGAATAGGTGACGCACATTCATTCGCTGATATGCTTTCGGCATTTGTAGGTAATGCTGTTCTTGATGGTCAACCGTAACGCAAAAGTTGAATTTGCATCAGTGTGGGTTCATCGCATTCTATGTCCCGGATTTGTTTCAATATTTGTTTGTCATCAATATGATTCATGTGTTCATTAGCAGACTGGAATAAATCAGTTATAAAATGTGCAATTAATCGGTTTTATTTTCCCGTGTTGACCTGAGGCACCAAAGTGGGTGAGCAGATCAGTAGCTACTATGTCTCTAATTTCTGCCTGTTCTATCATTCCTCCTTCTGTGTTCCTTCCGCTCTGAGTTTTCCTTTTCCTCTTCCGCTTTGAGGTTTAAATTCCTCACTACGGATACAGGGGGAGGCGCCAGACTCCCCCCTCCCCCCTCGTTTCATGACACTTTTGATTAAAAATGAATTTTGAATATCCACTCAAGTTTTTGGAATACCCATGTCTTTCTGCATCTAATGATGCCAAAATCATCACTGTAGTTCAAAAACTGTAGGAGATGCATTTTGAAACCCCACATTCCCATCCTCCCAAAAAAGTAAACAAAGAAA
This sequence comes from Platorchestia sp. MABIK, assembly GCA_014220935.1. Lineage (NCBI taxonomy): Eukaryota > Metazoa > Arthropoda > Malacostraca > Amphipoda > Talitridae > Platorchestia > Platorchestia sp. MABIK. Next base: position 42,948 of record JACJUY010006598.1, read on the forward strand.
CATAAACAATCTCAATTTTTCTTGATTATTATTGGCTGGGTCAGCTAGAACCCTTGAAATCATTATACAGTAATAAAGAGACATAGAAGATGACATAGCAATTCGCACCATGAATAAAGTGCCAAGGGGGAGGTGTAACACGATAAAATAACACTTCCCCCTTCCCTCCCCCCAAACTTCAGACCCCCGTAACGGGCTAATGAGTGAGCACAAACCTCATTTTTTCACAGGATGTACCTGACATTTTACCCTTCCTATTGCAGTTAAAATCAATATTTCTAGAAAATTTGCCATTCTGGGGATACTCTTCCCTTAAATTACTCCTCTAAATTGCTGTTGAATGATTTGAGTTTAATTTCATTCATATTAATTTCATAGTCCACTTTTCCGGTTGCTTTGTTTCCTTTTTAGCAAATGAATTTATCTTGTTTAGCCTGAATTATTCTCAGCCTGATTTGTTTTGCTTACTTTATATTGAAGTTTGATATTGAGGAATCCAAATGGACTGATTTGGTTCATTTTTTTCTTCTGCATTTTCATTTTGTATCATCACTGTTTTTAGGACTTTATTTGTGGTGGCTGATTTGTTTTTACTGTTTCCTATCTATCACTTGTTTTTGCATATCCAATCACCTGTGTTCCACAATAAACCATCATTTTTCAAAATAAGTTTCACTACTCCTTCACTATGTAGCCAAAAACAGCTAAATGTAATGATGGGCAAATGCTAGTTTCCTGTCCTCTTACAATGTGAATAAATATATTAGGCTTACAAAAGTTAAATAAGGAAATTTATGGAATCCCTGTTTTCTACCTTTTCATATTTCTGGATATCTGCAACTCACAGTAGAACAATTCATAATGATTACATATTTCTGTAGTTGAAATTACAAGAAAACTCATTTCAAATATTTTTTGGTTCTACAGTGAGATTCTCTATAGGTCAACGGTACAATACCTAAAATCACTGTTCTTAATTTCTGACAATTCATTTAAAATAGGCACTTTTTTTGGAATACAGATGAACTTCCAAAGCGAATGAGGGCATCCTTAGTCTACAAATTTAGTTGTGTGCAGTGTAAATCAGGCTATGTTAGTATGACGACTTTGCAGTTTCATATAAGGATTGCCCAACATCGCAAAGTTATCGTACCGAGAGGCCTCTTGCGCAACCGCCTCATTCGTCTGCGCGACTCCATGCAGAGCAGTGTGGTGCTGGAGTTGCTGAAGACCAATTTGAAATATTGTGCAATGCTTTTAATGATTTAGAACTAAGAATTGTAGAATCTTTGTACATAGCCAAAGAAAAACCCATTTAAAACAAAGAATAGTTCTTATCCACTGGAAGTTTTAAATGAGATTTTAATTAATTTTTCTTTTTTAACATGTCTGATGAACTTTTGTTTTCTCACGTTTTTTCAGGCTGTACTTACTGATGGCGCAGGTCTCCAAAACGTTTTATAGATTTGATTTGTAGAAGATTCAGCGTGCCATGAGCGAAACAGATCCTTCAGACCAAATAATGAGGAAAGTCTTGT
>JACJUY010006599.1:0-19060 GCA_014220935.1 Platorchestia sp. MABIK
AGGAAGTGATGAAAGAGTGAGGAAGGGATGAAAGAGTGAGGAAGGGATGAAAGAGTGAGGAAGGGATTAAAGAGTGATGAAGTGATGAAAGAGTGAGGAAGTGATGAAAGAGTGAGGAAGTGATGAAAGAGTGAGGAAGTGATGAAAGAGTGAGGAAGTGATGAAAGAGTGAGGAAGGGATGAAAGAGCGAGGAAATGCTGAGAAAATGGTGAAGTGATGAAAGGGAGAGGGGGTGGGGAAGTGATGAAAGGGGGAAAGTGATACACGACTAGAAAAAGTGATGCGCGAGTGGGAAAGTGATGCAAGGGGCGGGGGAAACGATGCGTGAGTGGGGAAGTACGGGGTAGGTGGAAATGTTGAGCGGCGCCCATTCACAGACGCAGGAGGGGAGGGGAAGACCTGCCTGGTAACAGAAGCGTGGGGACAACGATCAATGAGGCGCCCCGTCTCACCTCTGCCCCTCCCCCCTTTCGGGGGTCAGCTACTGAAACGATTCGTTCATTTTGCCTCAGTTACTAGACTTCTCGACTCTTTGTCTCTGCTAGGACCTGATATGATACCAAGAATAGGTTAAAATGATATCAATAAAGAATTGTACACAAAATGGTTTGGGGCACGCTAATATTTGAATATTCTTAAAGATTATGTAAATAAACATCAAGTCAATTAGGCAATGTTTTACAAGGGTAGCGACACTATTTAGCGTTCGCAAGGATTGTTAAACAAAGGACTTACAGAAGAAGACATGGCTCCAGCAACGCCAGCTGCATCGTGCCTAGACCATGTTAACTCCTCTACCAGCTAAGATTAGAATAATAGAACCAGGTTATGAGGGCTTAAAGAAACTCATAATCTAATTATGAGTTTGTTTAAGCTTTCATAACCACATCAGAAGTGTTTCACTGAGAGAAAGGATAGAGGCGTTATTTAGTATGAAGTTAAGAAAACGGGGAATTTATGTGCAAGGTGTGTTTTTACACAAGATATCCTGTGCAAAGAAATAGTAAGAGTAACGAAAGAAGTGTATGAAACTATTTTGAGAAAAGTCGATGAAGACAGTATAGGGTGGTTTTTTACATATGAGGTCTGAACGAATGTTTAATAACTCCTATATTAATGAATGGATTTTGAAAAACATAATGTATATATATAACTCTGAGAAAATCAGTTTTATTTTAATTACTTTTTGAATGTAATATTCTTCATGTGACGTCCCCCTGAGAGCAGACAAAAATAGGCATGGTTGCGCAGGCTGTTCGTTACAGCGATGGTGAGATCAAATTCAATTCACTGGATTTCTTCCTCAATGAATGCCTTTAGCTAGTGTTGATTTGCTGTTTTTTCACGGCAAACTCTTCCTTTAAGGTATCCCCAAGGAAAAAATCCAGGGGTGACAAGTCAGAGGGAAGATGAAATCCCAAAGGGAAGATCAGTTGTTTTTGTCCAGCTTGTCATTATTGGGGTAACGCTAAAATCGTATGCATTTTTCATTTGAATATATCTGTTATGCTAGATTGTGTATCTTGGTTACAAACATATCCAATAAAACTAATATTCTTCAGACTTCGTTTTTTTATTTCCATTCAATAATACAGGAGTTATTGATTATTCTTTTATGCCATATATTTAAAAATTACCCTGTACTAGGTGCTGAAAAACAAGACGGCGGTGAATTAGAAAAAGAATGATGGTCTTTAACAAAACAAAAAGCTTTTTTATTCCAACAAAAAGAAGGACTGCCTTACTCTTCGCTCGGGACCTCACACTTTCTCCCGGGGAGCGCTAATTCCCATTACTACAACAGTTGTATCCCTCTGAGGAGTCCTCTAACTGCTCTGGAGTACTCTTTTCTCCTCTGGTCCTTCCGAATAGCTCTTTTGTCATGAGCTTATACAGTTATAATCATTGTTATTATAAGTTCAGTCATAGACTTGTTCACGTAATGTTGAGTGAATTGATGATAATGAACTAATGGATTCAGCAACGAATTCAGTCACTATTGTAAATTCGACCGAGAAAATAGTTTTGATAAGATTACTTCACTCATGAGATCTGTTATAAATTTTATCGATAGAGTTAGTCAGAAATTCAATCGAAAATTTTGTCATCATAAATTTGACTTTACTCAAGACCTAAAGAGAGAATTAAGTGACAAATTAAACTATCGGATTGCCATGGATTTTGTTATCATTTACAATGAAGATCAAAAAATATCATTATAATTTAGATAATTATTTATGTTATTTTAGAAAATGCTATCTGCGAAAAATGTGAAACTGAAAATAAAATTTTTGTTGAAATTCTCCGGTTTCATCCAGAATATTTTTCTCGCATGATCGGTTCTGCGCTGGTAGTTTGAAATCATTATTTTTTATACTGTAATTTAATTACATTATGAGTAAGTTTGAGCCTCCCTAATCACACTAAAGGTGTTCCCAAGTGAGGTAAGAGAGAGGTACCATTAAGTATAGGATTCAGGGAACAAGGAATCCATGTAAAATGTGTGCACCACATTTTGTATTAAAAATTTTAATGTTTAAAGAATTACATGAAATAAGGTAAAAATTGATGTAGGAAATAGTTAAATACTTAATAAAAAAGACAGGAGAACCCAAAATGAATGATCTGTAACAGGAGAAAAAATCATATTTCAGCAAAAGAAAGGCCTACCTGGCCTTCAGCCCAGGATCTCAAATCTTCGCTTTGGCAGTGCTAATTCCCATACATAAAATAATTTTATCTCCCTGAAGAGGCCAATACTGAAAAATGTATAATACCAATAAGTGTTTCATCACGAGCTTAAGTAGGTATCAATTAGGCTGGAAAAGTCAAATATATAATTAATTTCTCGTGAATCTGGCTTAACAAGTCCCTAATTAGACAAACATGGCCAAATGTTGCCGAACAAGTACTGAATAGATTCAAGTGAGATTGAACAATGCTGTTTTTTTCAACAAGAGAAATTCAGCTCAAATTTAACTGAAGTTATAGTTAATAGATATCAGTAATTGTGCAAACATTTTCACGTCATTCATTGTTAATAAACTTTAACCAAGAAAGAAAACATAGAAAAAATGCATCCGCTACATAAGAAATTATCGGATGTGTTCTCCTGAGCTATGACACTAAAATCCTCCACCTAGGTGACGCCTCTTCTTCAGTTTAGAATTCAATGCAGTGTGTGTGGACATCGTCGCAGACTCCATAGAATGTAAAGCATAATAGCATTGAATCAATGTTGGCCAGCTCTTCAAAGAATAACCTTGAGACTCATTTCAACAATACATTTCCCTATGAATTTTTCGCTCTGATCGCGGTTGTCTACGAAAGAAATGCAAGAAACTAAGCTTGCTGAAAATGGTAACCTATTTCTAAAGAAACTGATTTGTGCATTAAAAACACTCACTGCAGTCTATTTGAGAACGCTCAAAATGATGCAGCAAGAGCATAGTTCGTACCAAACATGCAGATTATTCAAACTATCGAACTGAGATAGAATAGTCTATTTTGGTACATATCTGTATTTGAAGTTCACCTTTTCAGCAGTGAAGGAAAGAATTTTTTTAATACATCAGTAGCTGAGTATAGGTTACGCGCGCACGAAGCATACCTACACGAATATGAGAACGTTTTTAAATGGTAAGCGAAATTTTTTTGTACTGCATGAGACTTAGCCCATTAAACCATTAAAAATCAACTTATATCATTTAATCTGGCCACCGGTTCAACACCATTTTGTACTGCCAGTTTTAAGTTGTTAATCATCAGTAATAAAATAAATAAAAAGAATTCACTCAAAGCGGAACTAACAATCGAATAATGCTCGTAATTTGTGCCTGTTATCGGTGCATTTTTTCATTGCACGTTTCCTGATACACTCCCTTTCTATGACTAGATGAGTGGGAAGGGACAGTAAATGGATGTAATTTGAGAACCAACATGATAATGGCACAGTAAGGTATAAAATTAAATCTTACATTCCGATAAATAGCAGAGTGAAGAAAATTGACACTTTACGAGCGAGGTTACAGCATTAAAGGTAGTTCATTATATTATGCATTGCGTTTATGCTCAGTAGCATTCAAAATTCTACATCAGGTAGAAAAATCAGTAGACAGAGATGGCGACATCAGAGCCCACATCGAGACGAAGCACAAGCCAGAATAGCCTATGACAGGTTAAGGTTTATGAAAACTGTACAAGAGAAAATTGAACAGGCAACTTCACACCAAGATCGTGTCCTCAACGGGGAAAAAAAAGATAGGTAGGATTATGATGAAAGTAAATTTTTACGACAAGAAGCTGCAAGAAGAATACAGAATAGAACCCGCGACCAATTCAACAGGCACAAACGTGAAATTCCAAAGATTGCAGTTGGTTCAGAATGGAACTGAAGAGGGAGCTAATTTGAAGGGAAGCGGAATGAGAGCACGTACACAATAAACGAGCAATGGGAGAACAAAGGCGACTAGCCCAAAATACTACCCTTATACAGGCATACCCGTACTGGAGTATGCTAGCTTTGTATGAATAAATAGAAAATAGCTCCGATTTTGCACAAACACCAAAACTTGCCTAGTAGTCGAATAATGAGAAAACGTAAGACACGGTTAACTACCTACCCTACCAATGCCCATTGACTACATCACCGGGCTCCGTACCACCTCAGCATGAAGTTTCAATACGCGGTGAAAGGATGAAAAAAAGATGCTCTATTCCACTCAATCAAGCCTGATACATATCATCTTGTACATTGGTTTTTCAAATCCATTATAACTAACACCAGGACGCCAGCGTTGCATTCACACACCCTGTCATCTCCGTTCATGCACAGGTGTATTGCGATGTTAGAGCGCGAGCGTAGCACCCCGACAGCATAGGGTACGAGAATTCTCATAAGATTATGCCCAACTTCCTAAATCGTCGTCAGTCTCGTATCAAAGATACAAGAAAAAATAACTCGGTTACAATGAGAGGGAACAAATACGGATTCGCATTCCAAGAAATACTTCACCAAATAAATTTCTGACACACTAAAACGAGAGTTATTGGCTGAGTAATTATGTCAAGATGCACGTTAGCGGAAAATGCTGAAAAAATCAAAAAAATTCAAGTAATGAAGAAAATACATATTGGAATATTATAGGGTGAAAAATGTATTCGTGAAAAGTTAATTTCTGCTTTTATCAAGCTTGAATTAGCTTATCGATAGCGCTTAGTGAAGTTCTTTCAAAATTGTTCCTGTAATGCTCTCCGCAGCTCACGTGAAAGAAAAATCGGAATACTTTCTTCACTAGTTAATACTACAGCATCACACAGCGCAGTACAATTATGATCAAAATTAAAGAGCTATCAAACTCAAGAGAATAAATGATACACAAGAAACGGAAAGCAGATGAAACTTACAGAAAAATAACAGAAAGCCTAAAACTCTATTTACGATCATTGCTTCAGTTGATTCTGGACTTACGAGTCGAAGAAAACCGCAGAAGTTCTCGAACACCACACAAAATATCTCCAAGATCTCTGTGGAAAAATGGACAGTTCAAAACAACCCAAAAGACCACCAGCGCTAAGAGTTCCAAAATTTGTCAGCATCACGCATAAATATTTCATTACACTTACTATAAGCATGGAACTCCATGAAGATCAACTGAAATCTCTTAAGAGAACTTCATCGTTTTTGAAACGGCGTAAGGATGCCCGGTTAAAATTTGCACGTGAAGATAAGACTAAATTCGAAACATTCTGAGCGTTTTACGGACTGATGAGACTACAACGGAATTATTAGTCGCCGTTCGCCAAATCATGTGGACAGTCGCCTCACTGACTTTGTACCGAAGGACATAATTCTTACTGTAACGTTTGCCGGAGGTACCATCCTGGTCTCGGGATGTTTTTCCGCAAACGTAACTGGAATATACATTTACAGGGAGGCGCATAAGTAACGCACCCTTTTAAAAAATTAATAATCAATAAACTATGAAATGTATAACGATAGGGTTAATTGCAAACGATGGAGGAACTCAAAGTTTATCTACATGTCGTATCCTGTCTACAGATACCCAGTGTATATTGCGGTTATAAATCTTTCAAATTTACCTTCAAAAGGGTGCCTTACTTATGCGCCACCCTGTACTAGATGGCAGTTTGAATGCAGAACTATATCAAGGAATTTTGAACACTGACTCGCATAAATCACTTGAAAGATTGGAACTGTGTGTAAATTGGATATTCAGCAAGGCAGGAGAACAACCCTAACCATATGTTGAAATCTACAAAGAAATCGTTCAATGATCACGATGTAAAACAACTCGAATAGCCAACCCAGTTCCAGACTTGAACCCTTTCAAAAATTTGAGGGGTTTTGTTGAACTTATTTGAAGATACCAAAATGCATTAAGGATCTGAGGAAGGAATGCATAAACTAATGGGAGAACGCTCAGAAAAGAAACGTGCAAATCAATATAATTCAAGGTTACAAACATCAATCGACTGAGGTGGAAGTGAATACGAGGTATGCAACACAGTGTTGAATATTGATTCAGCATTATTTTTGAATATTAATGATAAAAATTGAATACTAATAAATTGAATTGGAGCTTTTGCCAAAATGCACAACACATATCTGATGGAAGATATCTAACAAATAAGAGGGCTGTAATGAAAGTTGCATTGAGCTCCGCAGTCAAGTGTAAGTTCACAAGACTAGCTAATAATATTTTTCAAGTTTTTGCAAACCGGAAATCCCAGATTCCATAACAGGGGAAACGTTTAAGACCTGTGCTGTTCATTCGAAATCCCAGAACTACTAGTCAGGATATCACAATAAAGTTAACTCACTTTAAAACTCTCATTACTTCCAGCCTAGAACATACCCAGTTGAACTGGACAGATTCCTTGTCTCAGCACGTGCAGACTACTAAGTGTGATGAACTGGGCTCATACAGGGACGATCTTGTTAAAGTTCACTTTGCCACACTTGACTCATTATCTTCCCAGCCACAGGTGTGCGTCAGAGACCCACGCGTGTTTCAGATCACGAGCCGTGGGCGAACAAAGCGAGAATGCGTTATGCAAGCCTTTCGAACGGGGCAACAAAAAATGTATTTTGCACACGTGATTGCTTCAGCCAGGTTTACTTTCGTGTGAAGCGTAGACAAGTTTGTGGGAATAAAAGCGATATTGTTTTCATTTCATGATTGTGATGATTAGAGTTTCGATGTAATCAATTCGAATATCCCATCCATCGCATCGTTTTCTCACCTGTTGACGATTCACTCTGAGCACCAAAAATTATCGTATACGGAAATAAAAAAATAGAATGAACGAACAAAATATTATTCATTAATCATTATTAAAAGAATGCATGTTTCATCTTGAAATAATTCAGTAATTGATACATGCATACCTGTTTCAGGCAACAAATGCTCAAATGAACCCACCTTCAATAGTTGGAATAAGCCCTTGGTAACAGAGAAAACGTGTAATTTAGGGTATATTTTCAAAGCAGCGCGATTTGGAAGTCAGCAAATGTTGTTGGTTGGCTTTTCTCTACAGTAATAGCACGAACGGACAAAATTCAAAACACTGTCAAGCTCGGCAATAACAGTTTGATCAACATCACGACGCGGAAATACAACCGAAGGATCTACATCTCACTCGTCTCAAGACTCCCGGTATGGAGCAGGACAACTACGCACGACATACTCAACGGAGGTTGCTTGTATACTGAAACACGGTCACCACTCACCGTGGGCCGTCGCCTTCGTCCGAAACATTGCAATGCGTGCCCGGCAAGCAGACGAAACGCATGCAATTGCTTGACGTCGCCACATTAAAGACGCAATGGCTCTACTGGTTGGCAAAACTATTGACGGTATGAATGTTGCTAAGATGGAAGTAGTGAGGGTATTTGAATGGTTAAATTTTTGACGTACGGCGATTCTTCTCCTATTGATTATTTATTTCTCAAATATAATAATAGTCTGAAACAAACGCACGAAGTGTACATGCACGCACTCCAAGCAAATATTTCAAAGAAAACGTTTGACCTTAGGACATTAAAAGGGAGACTAAATAATTTTTTTTCACAGGCTGCAGGTAGGCAAATTCATACAATTTATTATTGTCTCTCTTCTTGCTATAAAAGTTATTACAAGATAGGTTCATCGAAAGTTATTCTGTATAAATTCAATAAAACTTAGAGTAGTGAGTGAGTCGTTTAATTTTCTGGGCGTCTGTGCTTTGTCTGAAAAGGGGGTTCATAAATACATTGTTTGTTTGACTTTGGATGTATGAAAATTTAAAAACCTACTTGCTTTACCCTTGAAAGTAGTCAATATCATATAGGATAGTCGCTTTTGTGTATTTATGTCCATCCATATACGCATAAAACACTGGTAGTTTTTTTTTTAAATGCTGTATGTATTCTTGGTTGTTTGGATATCATCATCCACGCTTTGGTCTCCCTAATAATGAAGGGCAAAATTCGACATCCTTTCAGAAACAAAAAAGAGAAACATTCATTTAAGTTTTTGTGTAGGAAAATCTGCATTCATCTTAGTTTAACTTATGTTAATCCTGCACAATATAATGTCAATCATATTATGATACGGTTTGCTACAAATGTTCAATTTGAAAGAACAAAATATGATAAGAATTATTCAATGAGCAAATTCAAAAAATGTTTCCCATCAGAAATGAATTAGTTTTAACCTCGTATTATGTCGTAAAATTAGCAAGAATATAAACAATTCCGTGGCAAAAAATTAGTTTTAAAAATAACTTGGCCCAACAGTGCACGGGTTGTTTGGTAAAAATATTTACTGTATGTTCATATATAATATATATAAATACAGTATATATAATATATATATAGCGTTTGAAAAACAAAATTTATATATAATTTTTCGCGGCTGGGCAAGGTTTAAAAAAGTGTATAATCTAAAATATATAAAGTTATTTTTATCCATAACTATCGGGTCTTGAGCCTGAAATTGCAGAGAAGTGCATAATGCATCCGTGATATACGCTTCACTACCTCATGGGTATGAACATATATAAGTTCTATTGTTATTTGGTGTCATTATCACTGGTATTGGTGTCTGCATCCGAAGTGATAATGTAGGAGAAATTCTGGATGCTAGTGTCCGCAGTTCCACACATGAACAACTTACTTGAACGATTTCCATGCTCCACTGCACACCATTATCAAATTTCGTAAATTTGAAGACTCGTGTGATCTAGCTTTACGTTTAATTTAAGTCGAATTTTTAGTTTGTTTAAGAGAAATATTTTATTTGCGATACTCGTGTACAGTCATGGAAAATATCAAGTTCTGTTAGACTCAGCGACTTCCTTTATAGGTCGTCCACGCAAGTCAAGAAACACTCCAGAAGTCATTATCTTATTTAAGAAAGTCAATGAATACGAATAGTAGGAACGTTTCGACCTTCTGGGTCTTTAAACTACTAATTTATTTATATACATGTTTCTTTGCACTTATATTCATAATTCGTATTCGCAAAAGGCAAACCATTTATGTAACTCCAGAAGTTTCGATCGGTTGAGGCTGCAGTGATGTAGACAGGAAAATTATTAGCTCTCTCTGATATTACAGCGCTTTCACTATATCCATTCCCCTAATATATGTATATACTGAAATTTTATATCTTCAAATGCAGTTCGCTTTCAATACCTAGTCTGCCATTCCGTAATTTGCATTGATGCACTTCAAGAAAGTAACGCTTATACTGGCGATAAAACAATGGATTTCGTCGTGGGCAGTTAACTAAATTGAAATTCCATTAAAAAATATGCGTTATAACCCCATATTAACCTTCTTCTATCAGAGAAATCAAATGCTTCACGAAAAATTTCGAATTCTAGGAGTAAGAAAAACCAAGTGATGTCTGGCATTGTTTTACTGGAAACTAACTTCAGGAAAGATGGCAACGGGATAACAGTAGTTCCACACATCGCATGTTATAACTACGAAAAATATATAAGAGATCTCGACAGTAGAGCCTTTGTATGAATAGTTGATGCGACTACATGAAAAGGGTTACCTAGTTATCTTTTGAATAAATTTGAATGAATTATTCTCTAGACCATCACATTTAGAGTTTAACTGGACCACTTGATTACAGCCCACGCGTGTAAATGCTCGTTTGCCGTTAGCTTGTTCTTGAAAGTTTGCTGTTTAGTCCGCTCATGGCATTTTCCCTGCCACGATGAGCAGCAAAATGCACTTGAAACTATACGTTCACAAATGCAGATGGTGGCTTCTTAAAATACAACTGTAAATATTTTTAGAAAGCGCAATACTGTTATCACATTTTTCAAGGGGATAGTTATCTCAAAAAAAGAAGACTAAGGAGCTTTTTATTTTTTGGATTTCACCTCTGAAAAAATAAGTACCGTATCTGACATGAAATTGAAAATACACATTTATACAAGGGCCAAATATACGCAGTTGATGCTGATATCGCTGTTGAGACGATTTTCAAGAAATGTCTAAAAAAATTCAATTGCAACCAATTTCTGTTTATAAAATGGAAGATTGGGAAAATTTAAATGTTCATTAATGGACTCTCTTTAAAACTAGAGCTTATTAACCCATCTCGTATAATTTTATGGTCGACACATAAATAATGGAGAACTGTTTGCACAACAGCATGTTTACATTTGAGTAATCTTTTAAAACGATGAAGATAAGTAATTTGTAGCAAGACTAACGCTGAGTTCATACACCAACAGAGCATAAAATCAATCCAAATCTAGGGAGACACAAGAAACCATGATTGATAGGAGTTGTAATTTGAAATTTATAAATACCTGCCACCTCGTAACATATGATACATACGTAACATGGAAACAAGTTCGTCATGCAAGTCTAGGGTAAACATTTTTGACGATGATATTACGAGTTCACTATTTAAAATTGCAGCCTATCAACGGGGAAATTCAGTAGTTTACTTTGTCAGGCGTGGCACTATAATCTACATGGATTCCATTAATTTTTAAATTGTATTTACTCATCACGAATAAGCAATGAAGGCGAAGAGATAACTATCACAGTTGCGAAGTACTTTTCCCAAACAACCACAAGATGAAGGAGTGGTAGTAACATTACTGCTTTACCACACCCTAAGGAGGGTTCGTAGTCAGTCAGGGGTCAATTTTTTATACAATCCTTTCTTGTGACAAAGAATGCTCCATTGGCACCAATACATATTATCTTCCAGGCTTCTGAAAAAAGAAAGCTGTAGAAGAAATTCTTGGTCTCCAATGATTCGGGAATGAGAAGCAATACCTAAGAATGGCGTAGGTCTTGCGCATCTTGTGGATGTGACCTTCTTTTCAGTACAGAAATAGAAACCGATTGAATCGATTTACATCACAAGTTTCAATTTCTGAAAATATTACGCATGATTATTTATTTTGTGGGGGTTCTAAACTCCTATGATTATTACACGGACTGAAAATAAGCCATCGGTGACTGGAATTGAGTAGTGAAATCAGGGTAAGAATGATTTGTACGATAACTGTCAGAAAGTCTGGACATGAAAAAGAATCCCCTTTAGGACCGTTGTTTCTCTCCTTTTGGTACATTCATGAGCAGGAAAACATCTATCGAAAAATAAGCATGTCTCTGCCTCTAGTATTTCATGTATTGAATGAAATAGAAGAAAATGCAAAGATGTTGCAGTCAATATAGGAGGTAAACTTGCGGACATTTGAACCCATGAGACCCAATTTGTAAACTTAGTAAAGGATTGCGTCTGTTAATGAAGCAATTTAAAAAGTTAACTGAAATGCACAAAAACATGTGACAGTCTGGCTTTGATGGCAAAGTAAGTATGACAAGCTAAATCTTGAGTAAAACGAGAAAAACTACACGAGAACAATTTCAACTCGTTGCAATATGATTAGAATTGTGTGAGCATGAGCAACGAATCGTAATTTCCAATTCGAGCGACATTAGTTTCAAGTATTTCAATTTACGTAGTGGTGAAATGAAATTTTGGGTTTACACTCTTCAAAAATTACCATGACATAGGTGCTATTCTCGTGAAAAAATAACGGTAAAGAGTGATGGCCTTTAAAGCCTTCGTAACAGCATTGGAAAATGAGCGGATCCCTTACGTAGAGAAAGTTTTATCCATACCTGCACTTGCCACTCATATTTCTGTCCAACAATAAACGACAATAGGCGCCGAATTCATGTTAAAAGAGCAACTTAATTTTATTCAAAGCGTTACCTGAAGTACTATTCATTGGTGGGTGGTAGTAGTTTCTCATGCTGTGAGGGATTCCACCTCTGGGGCGTGTGAGAAAACCTATAAAATGTGTTTAAAAATGTAAAAATAATTTTGTTCCTACTTTCATTTCAGTCTGCGATACTGATTTAATTAAAAAAAGGTTTAAACCGTTGATAATCTGTTAAATTTCTTCATGAGAATGTTTGAAACAACGCAATGTCAACGGTAGATCATACCCTATCCGAAGTGTTCGTGTTAAATTTCAGTGTAGGACAGTTCAGTAAACTACCTACCTACGTTGTCTGAATGATTAGTCTTGAGGAAGGCAATCGAACGAATTAGAAATCGAATATATTCAAATTCGATTCGAATCAAATCGAATTCTATTTATGCTCAATCGAGGCAAATGCAGACAATCCCCTTTTAGAAATTGCATTACTGCAACGAAAATAATGGTGTTCAGGAGTTTCCACTTCAAGCGCAAGTAAAACTTTTGAAAAAACAGGATAGTGCCATTAAAGAATCATCTCACTCAAAAAATTTGTAAAATACTAAATAGATCCTAAATCGCAGAGGAATTTTCTAATGGAATGGGAGCAGGGTCACACACAGTAAGTACATACAGAAGCACATTTAAATTTATATTTTCTAGGTAACATATTTATGTAAACTTATAAGAATTCATTCCAGCCATTTACAATATGAAGAATGTATGTAAGACATAACGAAAAGTACTGTATAGGCCGGTATATGTGTGGAAATTTGCTCGATCACTCTACGAGAGGAGGAATGTGTACCAGCTATACCGAAAAATATAGGCAATTATACTTGTGGAAATTAGTTCTATCAACCTAATGCAGGAGGAATGTATTTCACCTTCAAGGAAAAAAAAGAGCGTATCAAGCTCACACAATTTAGAATGCAGGGTTCATGATTCAGAGCAATAAATTTAGTTGACGCCCCATAAATGGAGTTGTCAGAGCATTTGATACAGAGACGGAAAATATCGACTGAGATGGGTAAGAGGAAGTGTCTATCGCGCTCAACAGTTTAGGATTACAAAAATTAGTGGTCCAAACTGTAATAAATATGATATGTAAAGTACTTATGAGTAATGCAACTCTAAAAGTATATTTATAAAAATACACAGTCATTCTGGTATGCAAAGTTGTCCGTTCATAGGGATCAGAATCACACAGCAGTAGTACCATAAAAATAAAAATCAGAAAGAATGATCGCGAGTGGATACCAAATTAATCAGGTAACATTAACGAAATCATCAGCAAGCTCTTTAGAGGGAGATAAGTAACGAGTTACTCTACAGAATGCTACAGCGAATATCTAGTCCAATAAACCGACAATCTAGGTGTATTCAAGTTATATTTTTATGCAATATCGACTGCAAACCGATGTATAAATTATGAAATGAAATTCATGGTGGTATAGCCAGTGTCATTGGGAGAAACTCAGTTGTCACTAATAATAATAGTAATAATAATAATAAACTCAGTTAACGACAACTTCGGTCAAAGACTATTTAGTTGTCGCTTTGGTAATTCTACCAAAGTTGCTCTCAGTTGTCACAGTCAGTACGTTTACAAGTGGCGAAGTAAGCAAACAGCACGAATTACATGTAAGACTTGAGTGATGGGTCATTTGTGCTACGTCGTTCACCCGAAATGAATAGAAAAGCGTCCCACGCTGCCCAAAATCAGTCTGTGAAATCTACAAAATAGGTGATGGGGAACTTAGGAATAGGTCCGCATGCCTACCCCCAGCGGACCCAGCCTACCCTTTGGGGCGTGAGGCACGACACTCGAGCTAGGGGAAAGACAGTAGCCAGGGATTAGAATGAACACTTTGACTGTGGCGGGTAAACTTGAAGTTTAAAATTCAACTTAAAATTTAAAGTCAATTGTTGTAGTTAGCAATGTTGAAAATAGGAAACATTAACACGTTCACTGGTCAGAATGGTCAGAACAGCTGGTCAGAAGTGAACATAAGGTTGAAATGTTTAGGGAAAAGCAGGGAACCAAGACTGCAATAACATAATCGAAGTCGCTAAGAAACTCTCGTATTTTTTTTCTACTGTGGTGTGTGAAGGCTCCCTCAAAATTTAACAAATTCTGACTTACACTTAGTTACGTGTAGGCCACACTGTGATTTAAAAATTGAAAAATCATTTTCTCATCCTAGCCCGAGCCCTGTTCTTGTTCAGTGTGAAGAATAAAATTCAGTTGACACATACCTGTTAAAATTAAATCCCCCATATTGTGCTAGAGGAATTTTAGATTTTTTCAATTTAAGCCACACTTCATTTGCATCCTGCTTTTCACATTCTCGTGCAGGTCTCGTCCACGTGTGAGTTACGTCACTAAACGCTCAGTTTATTTCTAAATTGTTTTTGTTTCCACAGCAGGAGATCAGCCAGCCGCCTGTCTTCGGTATGATTTGCGCATGAAAATAGCTTAATACAAGTCAGAATCTGTCATGCTTTTACGATACTCCAGTCATCGTCCGTTGATACCCTATCTCGTCATCCCTGTATGAAGTCGGCTACCTTATCAAGTCGTCGGCTACCTTGTTATGTCGGCTACTTTGTCAAGTCGGCTACCTTGTCAAGTCGGCTACCTTGTCAAGTCGGATACCTTGTCAAATCGGCTACCTTGTCAAGTCGGCTACCTTGTCAAGTCGGCTACCTTGTCAAGTCGGCTACCTTGTCAAGTCGGCTACCTTGTCAAGTCGGCTACCTTGTCAAGTCGGCTACCTTGTCAAGTCGGCTACCTTGTCAAGTCAGCTTCTTTGTCAAGTCAGCTACTTTGTCAAGTCGGACAACTTATCAAGTCAGCTATTTCATTTCATGAGAGTTAAAATACAATAAACATCATTGATAATGTTTCTGCATGATATGTAATTAATTTCTAAACAATTTCTATCCTCGTTTTATATAGTCATACAGATGATCACAGGAGGGAAACTTACGCAATTCGAATTGTTGCAAAGGCTTTGTTCTGACCTGTTGAGCGAGAGACAGTCACTTTCGACTCCTGTTCACGAGCAAGTATGTACAGTTTAGGTTAGTTCTTTCACAAAGGTACAAATACTTTTTGACCCTATTATTCATATTATAAAATGTGGAATTTTTGCTAGAACTAGTTTCTGAAAACGTGATAAGTTTGACTTACTCACAAGCTAACTACTATCTGCTTCCGACCACTAACTTACCTTATCATAATGAATACATGTGTTTTCAGGGGACATTAAGACGTATTAAAGCTTATAAATAGGGTTTGCTAACGGTAAAACACCATAGGTCAATGTATAGTAAAACTCTCTTTACAAAACCAACGTAACTTTTCTACCCGATTTACTGCTGCTACTTCTATTGTTTCTAAAATGCTGGTCACCCATTCTGACGTGGGGGTCCGACGCAAACTTGACGTCCCCTCTCCTCCACAATCTCGACGTATCAGGAAAAATTTCGGAAGTGACTCCTGCTCCGTCCTTCCGCACTAAAATGGAAGCCGGGAGCTGCTCTGATGGTTGACTGACATGACTCGAATTTCGATTGGATTCAAAGGCTGCAGCTCGTTTTTGATAAGCTTCTTGTAAAGGGGTAGGTCTCCTGTAGGCAGGAGGAAAAGGATAAGGCTCTATTGGGTGAGGGTTTGTTTGATAACCGAAAGGCTGCCTTGGTAGGAATTGTTGAGAAGTATTGAGGACGTTTGGTTTTGAATAGATGTAAGCAGGATTTTGTGGTCGGACTCCAGAAGCATACATAAACTGAGGAGGATGCTCAACATAATGACTTTCGAAGTTTCCAGAGTTGTGAGGTTGAGGTGGTAGAGGAGGTGGATAGGTCCGTTGGTGATATGGAAGATGACTTCCTGGATGCATTCGTTTGGGAGAACTTCCGACGTATGCTTGAGTTCTGGAAACATTCGCAGGGTTGCTGGTAAAGTGACAGCCAGAATAATTGGACAGAGTGGCATGACCAGCTTCATATTTGTACCATGGATGAGCGTATTGTCTATCATTTCGATCTAAATTCGGCGCTGGGGTATAGCGGCCCACTATTACATTTTGGGACTTAGTCATGTTGCTGCATTCGATATTTTCACTGGACCTTTGGCCGCCGAGCTCTTTTAACGAAGAAGAGCTCTGTCTCTTTGGGTGAGATCCACTATCCACACGACTGTATATGTGTTCATAAATATTACCATCGTAAGGTTGAACATAATCAATGTCATGACCTGGAGCTGTGGAGCGTCTAGAAATAGTTGCTGATGGAGCTTCAACACTGGCGCTCTCGATCATCATCCACGGTTCCAAATCCTGGTTATACATACTCACGGGATGCTGTCTTGAATCGTACTTCATTACATCAACAATATTGCCATAACTATTGGAACTATTTCTTGTGTTAGGGCCTAAAGAAGAACTTCGAGGCTCAATATTGATTGATTCTCTGTCAAGAAAGCTACCATAACTCCGAGAGTTCAGTTTGTTTGACCTGTCAAGGTTACTAAAATTGGCTTCTTCGTATCTGCTATCTTCGTCAATGTTGGCTAAGCTACGAGTATTCATCCACGACATACTGCTAGAACCAGGACTGAGTCTATAGTTGTCGTGAAACGCAGGAATGCTTTGACTAAAATTTCGACGTTCATTATTTAGTTCTAAATTTTGGTCTTTGGAATCGACGCAGTCTATACTCAGGCTACTGGATTTTGCCAGAACCAATCGCTCTGGTTCTTCTTCTATGGTAGAATTTAAAACCGAGCTCTTTCCCCTATAGCCATCCACGGCCTCTACACTTTTTGTTCTTCTCTTAAACGCTTCAGATTTTCTAACTGCTGTTGATGACAGCTGACGACGACCTAATGTTTGACTCCGAAAATTCGAATCATAATTTCTCATCTCATATTGACTCTCTCTATTAGGATACGGGTAATTTTCTGGTTGAGACATTGGATAGCGATGATTTTGACTTTGATTTTGGAAAGAGAATTGGTTCAAGTCTTCTTTCATGGTTCTTCTTTCTGGTGGACAGCCATCTCTTTCATTTCTGTACGCGGGCTCGGAAAGGTGAAATTGAGGATTCGTGCTCCAAGAAGAGTGCAAATTAGACTTCGGTGGGAAAGGCTGAGGCTGATCTTGACGGAGGCTGTTGTCTTCGATGGGCTCGTTTTGATTGTAGGGGGGAAAGCTTCGAGCCTTATTCGCTTTGGTGGGAGGAGACGGAGAATAATCGTGCCTCGTGTCGGGATCATTAGATGCAGAAATAGTTTCCTGTGCACTGGTATGAACATTAGACGTAGGGAGCTCGCTCGAGTGCACATCCACGACGTTGCATGGGAAGGACGAAAACTCTTGACCCTTTAAATGTTGATCGTTTTCTGCAGTCGCGTTGACAGTTGTTTTGGTTTCAACCTCAGCAGTATCATCAGTTTCACTTTTCAATCTCTCAAGCTTCGATGTAAGCACAGCTAAATCACATTCGTCCAAGCTTTTGTTTTTTG
This sequence comes from Platorchestia sp. MABIK, assembly GCA_014220935.1. Taxonomy (NCBI): domain Eukaryota; kingdom Metazoa; phylum Arthropoda; class Malacostraca; order Amphipoda; family Talitridae; genus Platorchestia; species Platorchestia sp. MABIK. The sequence goes on from JACJUY010006599.1 coordinate 17,790, forward strand.
TGATGAATGCATAATCTGGTACAGATTCCCCTAGTCTTTTTCTCAAGCTAGCTTTCCTCTGAATACTCTCCACAGAAACATCAACAATTTTCAGGTTATCTTGAATTTTCTCTGTTATTTCATCAGGTCTAATCAAGTGACTTTCACTTTCAATGGTAGCTGACGTAATTTCTTTATTATTCTGGCTGGAAATGCCCCCTCTTTTGCCGGTCTGTAATTTATTGCTATACCTGGACAAGAATCTAGTTCCAGGAGGCGCTCCAATGGCCGCCGTGTCTTCCAAAGTTGACTTGGAAAAAACAATGAACTCTTCGATGGCCCCTCTCGAAGAGTGCTTACTCTGCAACATGGAAGGCGGGGGCAAGACCGATGGGGACCGTGCACTTTTTGTACTTCACTTGTACTGTTCTCCGAAGCACGTAATGCATCGTCTCCAGCACGAGAGTCCGATGGTGATGAGCAGCAGCACGGCCGTCACCGCGTACACGAAGATCAGCTGCGCGATCGCGAACAGGTACACCGTCTTCGAGCACCTGTAACAAGCACATAGTTGTTGGAACATAAAAAGTTACATCGGCTCAAAAAGAACTGTCTCAACAAAGTGATGGTTGGAGTAACAGAAAAAATAGTATCAACACACAGATGGTTGTAGTAACATGAAAATTTTGCATCAACACGAAGATAATTGTAGTAGCAGAAAAATTTGCTTTAGCACAAACAGAATTGTCTCAACACAAGGATAGTAGTAGTAAAAAAAATATTGCATCAACACAAAAAAAAAAATTGTCGCAACCCACAAAGAGTTGGATCAACACCGAAATAGTTGTTGCTACACAAAAACAATTGCAGTAATAGAAAAAGAGTTGTTTAAACACAAACAGAGTTGTAATAAAAAAGTTGAATGACCCATAGAAAATTAGAGCAACACAAGAAGAGTTATAACAACACAAAAAAGTAGTAGTAACAACCATTTATCAAATCATTTTTAATGATATCCATGCAGAAAAAATTATATTCATCGAGCGAAGTTATACAACTAACAACAGCCACCAATGAAACTACCATTTTACCATTCATTCCAGAAACTTTCTTTAGGATTCAGAGCGCTTGGTGGGAGGTTTAAACTCACATATAATTTCATCTAATAAAATCAGGGGCGTGGTGCTGTATGTACATATAATTATGAGTCTCAAGACTTTGGTGCCTGTGCCACCACACCGCTAGCACACCATGTGAAGGCCCCCACTCCGCTAGCACACCATGTGAAGGCC